>CM033727.1:6791945-7010081 GCA_019671005.1 Hibiscus mutabilis | reverse complement strand
AAGATGCTGCTGAAAGTCAAGCTGCTGCGCTATCCGATAATCTTGGTGGTTCACAAGTAACTGAAGAAGCTTACGAGACTGTTGGTGATATAACTCTAGGTTCAAATGAGGAGGTTTTTGACGTGGAGAAGGAAGAAGTGGATACAATGGAGGAAAACTTGGAAGAGTCGAAAGAAACCCAGGTAGATGGGACGGGTGAAGTTGGATTGCAGGAAAATATAAATAATATGGTAGATGAGGTCTTGGAGAAGCCAAGTGGAAACGAGATGGTAACTGATGAAGAATCAAAGAATCCAGCTGTGCAAGAAACCCAGCAGCCCCTGCTAGAAACTGAGAGTGAGAAGGAAGAAGGGGAACTGGACCCTGAGGTAGCAGCAGATACTGAAGGAGGTACCGACGTGCACAATGTAGCGGGATCCTCTGAGGTTGGCGGGACCGAGTTAGTTTCATCTCCTCTGGCTTCACCTTCAAGGGTTGATGATGAAGCTCTAGTTACTGCAGCAGAAGGTGATAACTCTCCTGACGCCGTAAACGATGATAAGAATGATGAAGGCGACATAGGTGAAGAGTCTGTTGGTGAAGGATTTGACAAGTCCAATGATGGTAATGAGCAGAGTGCAGTAGAGATGGATCCAACTCCTGAAGCTGCCGCTGTTGCTACCTCTGGCACTAATGAGAGTTGTACAACAAGCGGTCCACCCGAGGGTGAAGTGTCAAAAACCGTGGGTAGTTCAAGCGGTACAGCTGCGGCAGAAGCACCAGAGGATGTGAAACAGATGTCTCCCATAAGTGGGAGTGGAGGGGGAAGTAGTGCAACCTCAACATTGGTAAATCTACAAGAGAGAGCCAGAGAAAGAGCCATGCTAAGACAGGCAGGAGTAATTGGATCTTCTACCACTTCAAGTAGAGGTCGCGGAAGGGTTACAATTCGTGCTCGAGGTGCCAGGGGACGCATAGCTCGTGGTGGACGAGCAGGACCACAAAATCCTGATCAACAGTGACCTTTTTTCTATGCTGGTGCGGTGAGAAAGATGATGGGATTAGAGGAAGCACTGTTATGCTTTTTAAAAATTAATCTCTGGAGAATTGCTAAAGAAATACAATTATCCCTAAGAAAAGGGATGATGTTGATCATCTCATTAAAGAACACATGTTTGATTAAAATAGGCCTTTGGAGTCGTAGAATGTAGATCCAAGATTCAGAGTTTTGAAAGAAAAAGGATACGTCGGCTCGAAAGTTTATCGCGTTATGATTTTTCTTTATCCTTGTTTTTTTCTTCTTTCATTCTAGGTTAAAGTACACAAATGGTCGCTATTCTAAAAAATACAAAATGTTCACCAATCTTTTAAAAATAATAACATTTAGTGCTTCATGTTTATACATTTAATCAGTTTATTCTTAATTTAATATTTATTATTGATGTCTAAATTGATTAAATGTATTATATAAATTTTTGTAATTGTCATATCAACATTAATAAATTGGTGACTATTTTGTAACAAAAATTAAATTTTAATGCACATTGTATTACTTTTAAAAGTTTGGTGACTATTCGTGTATTTTACCCTTCAATTTATATCGGTTTACACATTGGGATTAATTTAAATTGAGTTTTACATAGACATACGAGAACGACCCTCTCAACTCAATATTTTATTCATAATGTTAAAATTCAAATATTTAAATTTATCATTATAGGAGTGATATTCTCATTCTATTTTTTTTTTGTTTTGTTCGTTTTTTCATTCTCCCTTCCCGAATCATGCATACATAAATTTTTTCAAAGTTGGCATCTAAACATCTTTTTCATCAGACGTGATATACATTATTTTTGTTGAAAAAAAACGTGAATCAATTATAACATTACATTCGGCATTCGTAACCTCATTAATGTAGGTGTAACAGTTTTTAATTAAATAAAAATAAAATTGAAATATGGAAATAAATATTATTGCATTACAACTCCCTTTTCCCTCCGTACATCTTTAACATTTAAATTCATTTCCAGAAACTTATAGTGTATATATTCAAAAAAAATTGTAGTGTATAGAGGTGAGTAAAATTCGATTTTAGTAAAAAATATTTTTAAATTTTAAGTTATTAGAGTCAAATAGAATATTTTGTGCAAATTTTAAGTTCTAATCGAGTTCGATTTTGTTAACTCAAATTTTACTGTTATGTGATTTAATCTCTAATTATTTTTCTTCAATCCTCTATTTTTTAAGTCCTTTTTTGATCAAATTTAAACCACTTTCTTCTAAACCATTATAAAACACATATTTAGCTCAAAATTCATATTTTTAAAAATAATTGTCTCCTTTTGCATTTTAGTCCCTCAATTTTGTATGATTCTTTTATTTTTTCAGTTTTTCCTTTGTTTTAAGTTATTTTGACTAAATTTAAATTGTATGCTCTACTACCTAACTTTAATTCATGTTTTTAATAAAAATATTTTTTTTTTACATTTTATTCAACTTGGTCTTTCCACTGTATTGTTTTTTGTAAACTTTTTCTTTTATCAATTATGTCTATTTATACTCCCATTAATTGTTTATCTTTAAAAAAAAATCTTTCAAATAACATTTTAAAAATATTTTAAAGTTTTAGATGATATTTGTTTTATTAAATAACATTATAAATCTTATTCACACATGTGAAAATAATATGAAGATATATATATCTTATATTATCATAGAAAATTATTTAAATTGGAATTAATTTGTATTATAACATTGTAAATAATTATAATTACATTTGTACAAAATTCGGCTCGAATCAGAAAAATTTTAAATACAATTTAAGTAATAAATTATGACTTATCGACTTGAGTAACCTAATTTTTTTCTTGGCTTGCATAAATACTCACTCTTAATCCTGTCAATCGAGAGTCGAACGAACATTTGCTGTCAGCTGCCATTGACCTCAAATATACATTAATTAAAGTAGTTTCGAATTAATTTTAATTTATACTTCAAATAATTGAATCATGATAAAATTACTTTCTATTATTGAATATTTTTAATGTAATCCAATTTTACTTCGGTTAAAATCATGATGAATTTATCGAATTGGAATATTTTTATTTGTTTAATTTATATTTTAATTTTCAACACCTCAAATCAAAAGATAATATATTACTTTAATATTTTATTTTAAACTCAATTAAATAATAATTTAAAGTTTAGTTATCATTTTTATTTTTCAAGTATATTTTAGTGATTATTTTAGTACTTTATTTATTTATTTACTTATTTATATATAGTTTACTTGCGTAAGTGAAAAAATAAAAAAGGCAAGGGAGCTGTGTGGGTTTTGGGTATTGTTTTCTTTTCCCTCACTTTCATTCACCCGCCGCCTTCAACTTGAAAAGTATTTGGGAAAGGTGTGTTATATCATTGCTTTCATTATCATTTCCCCCTTCAAATTCTGGGTTTTCGGTTTCAATTCCGTACATTCCCGCGTTTAACATTCTACTTCCGGTTCTGATTCTGTAAAGCTCACGCCTTTTCCTTTAGTTTCTGAAGACCGTTGCCCATTCACAACCAGCAGAAGAGTGGGGAAGAGAGGTTTGTTTTATTTTTATCGTTTGCCAAATGCTTTAAAGTGTTTTCTCAGAACAAGCAGCAAAGCCCCCGGCGGGTTGGCTGGCTGGTTTTTGTACAAGTATATCATCCTTTTTGATCTTCCTCTGTTTTCATTTTATTCGTTTATCTTTTATTTTAGCTGCTGCTGAGAAGAAAATGAAGTACGTGCTGGTTACAGGAGGTGTGGTGAGTGGTCTGGGGAAAGGGGTGACTGCCAGTAGCATTGGTCTTCTACTTAAATCATGCGGCCTTCGTGTTACTTCCATTAAGATTGGTATTTTTCTTCTTATGCAAATTCCTATGGTTTCTCTTTTAATTCGTTTCCTTTTTTTTACACAATCCTTGTTATAATATCGTTATGTTTAGATCCTTATCTCAACACCGATGCCGGTACAATGTCTCCTTTTGAGCATGGGGAAGTGTTTGTCCTTGATGATGGCGGCGAGGTTCTCCTTTATCTTTTTGCACCCATGTTCGGTCGAATTTCGATGATAATGATGATGTTGTGCATTTGATTGAAGGTGGACCTTGACCTTGGAAACTATGAACGCTTTCTTGACATCACGTTAACGCGTGATAATAATATAACAACGGGAAAGATTTATCAGGTCTTTTTGCATTCCTTCTTTCTATTCCATCACTTCTTCCCATTCAATTCAAAAACCCTTTGTTCACTACCTTTGTTCCTTCTGTTTTTCCAGTATGTTCTTGAGAAGGAGAGGAAGGGAGAATATCTTGGCAAGACTGTCCAGGTATATTGTTAAGCTTTCCACTGTTTTCTCAACAAAATCCGCCATGCATTGCTACCCCCATGATTTCCTAATTTTGAGTCTCTTGTTTGCTCTAGGTTGTTCCTCACATTACAGATGCTATACAAGAGTGGATTGAACGTGCTGCAATGATACCGGTTGATGGAGAGGAAAGTCCTGCTGATGTTTGTGTCATTGAATTGGGGGGAACTATAGGTACGAACTGTTCATTGATGTCTATTTGATGCAATTCTTGTGCTTTTTTTCTCTTATGACTTTTATTGATCCAGGGGACATTGAATCTATGCCATTTATCGAGGCCCTTGGTCAATTCTCATATCGTGTGGGTAAGAATATTATTTATGTTCTTCCTTATCTGATTTGTTGACGTGAATTTTCTATTAGATATGCTGTTGGTCTGATCATAATTTCACTTATTGTTTCTTGTTTTAGGTCCTGGAAATTTCTGTTTGGTTCATGTCAGCCTTGTTCCTGTTCTTAATGTTGTTGGTGAGCAGGTATGTCTAAACTCTAAAGACTGTGTATCTATTTATGCGCCAATGTTTATAGCTTGTGTATAATATATAGATCATGGATTGTGTTTTGAAAGCGGGAGAAATTTGAAGCATGTAATCAACTTATAAGCCTGCTGAGTGGTTATTTCTCAATATCATTCTTACAAATGGAAAATAACAGAAAACAAAGCCTACCCAGCATAGTGTTCGGGGACTTAGAGGACTTGGCTTGACACCAAATATTCTTGCCTGCCGTAGTACAAAGGTTTAACTGCTGTTTCTCGTTTCCAACTGTATGTGCTTGTGTTGGTTTTGCATCTCTTATTAATCTTCACTCACTTTCTTATTTTTGTTTTTTCATAGAAACTTGATGACAATGTCAAGGAAAAACTGTCTCAGTTTTGCCATGTGCCGGTAATGCAATAAAAATCCTATTTGTCTGTCATTTTTAATCAGTAATTACTGTTATTAAGAAAAATGACTTATTTCCAGGCAGAAAATATTGTGACTCTTTATGATGTTCCAAATATCTGGCACATTCCTTTACTACTTAGAGTAAGTAGTTGTCTTTTTTATTATTTTATTTTAAGTTTATCATTGTTTAACTTCTCAGACAAAACTAGACAGTAGAATGCCTTTTTGATTTATAATTATTTTTTCTCTCCTGATAACATATAGGATCAAAAGGCAAATGAAGCAATCTTGAAAGGACTGAACCTTCTAGGGTATGCCTCCATCCCCTTCTCACTTCTTTCTGCTTTATATGTATATATAGATGGGAGTACTTTTTACTTTCAAAAAAAAGAGATGGGAGTACTTTTTTATGCTGCAGCATCGGATAGTTTTCCAGGCATTCATATTTGCATTTCTATGAATTGCAGCACTGCAAGGGAACCTGACTTAACAGAGTGGACCGCTAGGTCCAAAATTTATGACACGCTTCACGATCCTGTGTGTCTCAAGCATCATTAAATATGAGTTAACTGTATTTATTTGCACATGGTGAAATCATAATGTTATCTGCTGTCATTACATTGCAGGTTAAAATTGCCATGGTTGGAAAATATGTTGGGCTTAAAGATTCTTACCTCTCTGTTTTAAAGGTGAAACCTTTGTTAGTTTTAAAATTATGAAAAAGCTATTTCTGTTATAATTATCATCACCATTGTCTACCCTGTTCACTAAGTTAATGCTGTGTTTGCATTAGGTACTTGTGCACTATGTAATCCCAGCCTTCATCCTTGAATATAAGTGGTTGTTTGCTCTATTTCTGGAGTAGCTTTTCTACTGCAAAAGTAGAAGCAAGGTGTTTGACTTTCAAAAGTTTGAACCTTTTACGGGAGCCTGTTATTTTCTATATCCTACAACATTTCTGCATTAAGTTTTTCAAGTTCTAGTTTACCTTCTTTGTAATTAACTTTTATTACTACTATATTTTCACCATACTTCCCTACAGAATCTCCAGTTGGGCCACAGAACTCTTAAGGTAATAGGCATGTGATACAAATGGTTTCTGATAACTTGGATTTATTGCTATAGGCTCTTTTGCATGCATCTGTTTACCATCACAAGAAGCTTGTTGTAGAATGGGTTGAAGCAAGTCACCTTGAAGATATTACTGCTGAAGAGGTGAATTTGTTGTAAACTTTTGCTGCATTGATTTTGACGAGGACTCGGAATTATTTGCCGCTAAAGAAGATATATTTCCGCGACTTTTACTGCATGAAGTACATGCATACTTACAGTGTCTACATTTTACTCCTTACAGGATCCTGAGACATTTAACGCAGCATGGAACCATTTGAAGGTTGTTTCCCCCTCCATGATGATTTATTTTCTTTTTGGGTTCAAATTCTTTATTCTCTCATTTCATCGGCATGTCCTTGAGAAGATCCTCTAAAAGGTCTCTAATTACAGGGCGCTGATGGTATCTTAGTTCCTGGAGGTTTTGGTGATAGGGGAGTGCAAGGGAAGATTCTTGCTGCTAAGTATGCTCGTGAAAACAATGTTCCTTTTCTGGGCATCTGCCTCGGAATGCAGATAGCAGTCATAGAATATGCACGTTCCATTCTAGGTTTGCATAATGCAAACAGTGCAGAATTTGATCCGAAAACACCAAATCCTTGTGTCATATTTATGCCAGAGGTATATAAAATTCTATAATGTTTGACAAAAAGAAATCTAAAATACCAAGTCCCTCAACTATTTTACTTGTAAGCCCTTATATTCTAATTGTATCAAAATAAGTCTTTACCTTTGATTTGTACCTGACTAGGGCCCTTATTTCAAATGAGATGTTGATTTAATGTGAAGGTTTATTTAGATATAAATTTTAGGGATTTATTTGGAGGGTAAAACTTTGATACACATGCTGTGTAAAACTAATTTTACACAAGCCTGTGTATTTACACTATAAAAACCTAAATCCTAAATTCCTAACCTAACCCAAAAAAACTAAACCCTAAACCTTATACTCTAAATTCTAAACATTAACCTTAAATTCTAAACTCTACAATCTAAACCCCTAAACTTTAAACCCTAAACTAAAACCTTAACCCCTAAAACTAAAAGGCACGTGTAAACTAAAATTTACACGGCCTGTGTATCAAAGTTTTTCCCTTTATTTGGGTACAAATTATGGAGAGGCCTATTTGAATACAAATTAAAGGTTAAGAAGGGCTTCTTTGAGTGTAATAAAAGTTAAGGACTTATCTAGATAAAGTGGTAAATTCAAGGTTCTATTTATTATTTTAGCTAAAATGAAAATTGCCTTGTCATAGGGTTCAAAAACTCATATGGGAGGAACCATGCGTCTAGGAACAAGGAGGACTTATGTGAAGGTTCCTGACTGCAAATCTGCCAAGTTGTGAGAACACTGCTCTTTTATTTTACATGCTTGTATAAGATGTTACACAATTCTTGATTCCCTTTAGGGGTTCATATATTCTATGCATTATTCCTTTCCCTTTAACAGTTGTTTCTGTTCTAGGTATGGTGATGCAACCTTTGTTGATGAACGGCATCGGCATAGATACGAGGTAGTTTACTGATGCATGGATCATGTGATTCTATATATTAGGGAAGATGGTTTGTTTTCAAGTCCTTATGGTTGATATTCATTCTGTGTAGGTCAATCCTGATATGATATCAGAACTTGAATCAGCTGGTATGTCATTTGTTGGCAGAGATGGAAGTGGTAGGAGGATGGAGGTAAGTTTAATGCAAAAGCAGCACCGCTGTTTATAGAAAAGTCTAGAGTTTCTGTGCTCAAAATTTTGACCAAATGTTACTTTTATGTGTAACATTTAGTTTCTGATTGTTATGAACATTGTATGTTGGCTGCATAGATTGTTGAACTACCAAGCCATCCGTTTTATATCGGTATTCAGTTCCATCCTGAATTCAAGTCGAGACCAGGAAAACCGTCTGCACTTTTCTCAGGTACGTACTTAACCATAATTTTGTTCATATCTGAAACGAGGTTTTATATGGGTTATAATTTGCTTGCTATTAAGAAGTCACAAGAAAGGTTGGCCAAAATTACATAGGCTAGTGTAGGACATCCTGGTCATTTTATAATATGCAAAACTGAAGCCTAGTGCTGTGTTTGGGAGTTGTTGGGTCCTGATAATTGCACTTTTTTCTTGTACGAATATATTGTTGTTCTTATGATTATCCCTTCATTCAATAAAGTTGCACCTAAAATTATCAGTCGAACTTTGACAATCAAGTTCGGTATATATAATGTGTCTACAGGACTTATTGCAGCATCATGTGGGCAGTTGGATTCACTCCTAAACAAGTCTAGCCATGTCAGCAAAGCAGTGGGGAGCGGGATGAGTAATGGAAAAGCAACACATAAGGGTCATCAAAACGGGAACTATTCCAATGGTTTGAATGGATCGGTAAATGGTGTGTACATGAATGGTAACGGTGTGCACCATTAAAGAATCTGGGGTGATAGAACTCTTTCCGGTTATGTGTTGAAGCCGGCGGAAAGGGTTTTGATAGAAAACCGTTTTTCATTATGGGTTTGAGTTTGTCCAAGAGTTTTTGATAGAGAACTCGGTTCTGTTTGTACAGTTTATGAGTAAGGGTAGGGGTTTAGCAGTTGAAGGGACTTTATTTTTAAGAAGTAGCTGGTTTTCTAGTGTCATACGACACAGTATATGCCGGCACGGCACGGCACAAGACATCAGAGAAATTGAACCGGGCAAGAAGAGGGTCCGGGATTGAAGTTACCGTTCATCCTCTGTTTGCAAGGATTTTGAGAAATGAAAATGTCTGGTTGATCTGTCTCTGTTCCACGAACAATTGAATGGCCTAAACTATACAAAAGTCATTTTCTTTGCAGTTTAATTATCCAGGTTGGCTCCTCAACATTCCCTTCGTCTCATAAGATTTAATCAAATTGCATTTTTTATTTCACTTTATTAATATTTTAACTTATAATATATAAAGAAGGAATTTTAATGAGAATCCAATAAAATTTAATTTATTTTTTTTATAAAATGAATAGGATAAAACTTAAACAACTAGACAATTTCAGTGCTAATAAGATTGTACCGAAAGGTGAATTGATTTGATTCAACTTGTTTGCCATCTCTAATTTTTATTGTTGTGGCTGAAATCTGTGCTGCAATTTGAGAAGGCTTGATTTGTAAGCCAGGGTGGACGCCTAGGTATCCCATATCGCAAAATAATAAAAGGGACAAATTCTTAACCATATTACCCTAAAAACTAAATCTAGCTTATAAACCTTAAACTTTAAAATTTTAACCATAAACATTAATTCTAAACCTTTACGCTTAAACTCTATAAACCCTAAATTCTAAACCAGATCTCTAAACACAAACTAAAACGTTTGTGGAAACTTTTCGTTTTCACCGCTAGTGCATGAGATATTTTCCCATAATATGTATGTCAAACTATAATTGAGATTAATATGAGTTTCGTATGGTTTTATTTTTGTTCAATTTAGTCCTTCGATTTTTATTTAATCAGAAATTAACCCTTTTTTGTTTCTAATTTTTATAATCTAGTCTAATATTTTTATATAATTTTATTTTTGTTCAGTTTAGTCCATAAAGTTTTTATTTAATCCAAAATTAGGTCCCTAATATTGGATTAAGTTATATTTTTACCCTCCGACAACGCACATACACCTTGCACACATTAGTGCTCAAACCTCATCAGTCTCTTAGAATGAATCATCATCTTTTTCACTTGAACCACTCATTAAGTTCATGTTCGATTATATATTAAATGTCATAATTTCACCAACAACTTTATCTCGTAACTTTAAAACAAGTGGTAATTGAAAGAAAGAAGGCATGTAATTGCATGCATGTGAAACATGATTCATTAAAGAAATGAAAGAAAGGACGTAAAGACGTGAAAACAATATTGACAAGTTTTAGTGAACAATGTCGACATTCTGAGGTTGTGTGTCGTTTAGATGCCTCTTTGCTTTGGTCGTTTGGTCTAAACAAAAGCCGTGTGGATGACAACATACTACTCGATTCCATCGTCATCTTCTTCACTGTATCCACTTTTACAAACCCTACGCCAGCTTTGACTAATTGGGTAATTATTTGATACATAAGCTATCGTAGTAACTTTGTTTATATAAGCGTCTTAGTTTTAGGAGTTTAGGGTTTATGGGTTTAAGTGTAGTAGTTTTAAATTTAGTGATTGTTAATATAATTTTGGGTTTAAGGTTAATATTTAGAGTTTATAGGTCAAAACCTAAATCTTTAAAAATACTAATAATGAACCTTAAATTTTAAACCCCTACACTAAAACCTCTAAACTCTAAATTAAAACCCTAAACCTTAAAATTAAGGCATTTGTAGAAATAAAAAATCTCGCCTATGTATGTGATAATAATCCTTGTTATAAATATGTAAAATAATGAAGCTTTTGAACCTGGACGTTGTCTGTGCATGTTTATTGAAAGATTTCTATTGGGTTTTTCGAAAATTGTTTTGTTTGAACGGATTCCTATGGAACAAAACAAAACAAACACTAAGAAGAGAGCAGACCAAGAAACAAACACTAATGATCAAGGACTCGGATGAAAATATGCCCTCATTTATTTCTCACACTAAAATTAGGGTTTAGAGTATATAGTTAGGGTTTAGAGTTTAAAGAATTTAGAGTAGAATGCATTTTTTAGGGAGTAGGATGTTGGGTTTAACATTTAAATTTTAAAATTAGGGTTAATAATTTAATTTTCAAATATTTTTTTAACGTAAGACATAAATAAAGATATACTTAGGGGCAAAGGATTTTGTTACAAGTACTCAGCCTAAACATTATCTTTCCTTTATGTGTCCTTACATCCTCACACATGAAACCACAAATTCTTCTTTGTAATAATCAAACTATAGAATTATATATATTATTAAATAGTTCTTTTATTGGTCAAAATTTTTTTAAAAAAAGTTTGTATTCTAAGACAACAATATGAGATACTGACGGAACCATTCTTTTTCGAAAGTTTTTTATATAAAAATATTAAAACTAAATTTAATACTATTATTTTAAAGGTTATTTATATCACTTCCTCAAATTTTGACATTGCCTTTTTAAATTTTTATTTTTGACACCGTAGTTTGACAATTATATGCAGCACTAGCAGATCTAGAAATTAAAAATAAGAGTCTAAAATAATTTTTTCCTCAAATAGGTATGTAGATTTTCAATTTTTTCTCTTTTATACACTAAATTATTTTTTTAAAGATTAAATTAACACTAGATTAAAAAATTTCCCCCCAAAATGGGTGCAATTGCTCCCCTCCAAGGCTCTATACATCCGCTACAGTTTTGCAGGGTGTATACGATTCGGTTTGGTAAAAAGTTTTAATAACTCGTCAGTTTTCGGTTCTAATAATTTTGATTATCAATTTTTTCACGCCAACCTTATATTTTGAGATACTACCTTTAGACTATTCAAAAAATTAATATTATTAAATAATACTTATAGTATATTAAAATATTATTTTTATGTCAATTTATTAATATAATGAACAATAATGAATATTTTCGTCAATTCAAAAGGTTTGGGAATTCGTTCATTTTAATTCAAATAAATATAAGGGTAAACTACATTGGTCATTAAACTTTTAGAATACTTACACTTAGATCACCAAAATCGAAATTCAATAGGTTAATCGAACTTAAGGAATACTTTCATTTTGGTCATGGTTGTTAATTACAATTAAATATACTAATCTGATAAAAATATTTGTAATTTATGTTAAAAAAATAAAAGATTAATAAAAAAAAAGTAATAATAGAAATATGTTAATTATAACATAAATTATAAATATATTCTTATAACATTAATAACTTATAGCATAATTAATATATTTTTCTAAAATATATTCTTATAATGTTTTATAATTTATGTTATAATTAATATATTTTCATAAAATAAATATAATTAATTTAAATATAATTTAACTTAAATATTACTTTTATCGATTATGTAATGACTACCTAGTTGGGTGTAATGGTTAAACGTTTTTTTGTTGTTGAAAGTAATGGTTAAACTTTAGATCTCTTTATAAGGGTCTCAAGTTTAAACTCTTTCCTTAATAAAATATTTCTCATTTTTATTGAGAAGCAAAGTTGTGACATGTGACGCTATCGAACATTAATTTATTAAAAAAAATGACATGACATGTTGCTTAGTTGTTAAAAGGAGAAAGAAAATATTTTTTAAATTTAGACTACAATGAAAGTTTTTCAATTTTAGTAACCAAAGTGCAAACGCTCTAAAAATTCAATCACCGTTATAATGTGTTTGGCTCAAAAAATCTATTACTCCTGGTAACGGGTTGGTCAAAGTGGTAAGCAGCTTGATATCTCTTAAGTAGGTCTTGAATTTAGTGTGTTTGGTTAAAAAAATTATTACTCCGCCAACGAGTTTGAAGTCTTGTGTATGCAGAAATTCCTCATTGGTAGACTCATCCACTAAAGCCAGGTGTACAATGTAGGTCGGTTCGGATTAATAAGACAAGGCCTTGAAAAATCGAGTGGACAACAAAAAAATGTAAAGGAATGTAGTTTAGTTTGAATATAAATCGAGTAAAAATAGGGGTTTGTCTAAAGAACGTCAAGTTAGTGTACGTGGTGAGTGTGGCAATCAATCGAATAAAGCCAAGAGGGAGTGAATTGGATTTTTAAAGATTGGTGGACACTAATTGCAAAGGTAGGAAATTGCAAGGTGATTTAGAGTGGTTCAACCCCCTCAATGGAGTCTACATCCACTACCTTAGTGACCACACTAAGGATTTTTCTACAAATCCACTAATTTGTCTTTCCTTTAGGATAATGAGTAACCTTACACAATTCAATAGACTTATACCCCAAAGTCTATTGAATCTTTTCCCAAATTTTAGTACAAAGAAACAAACTAAAAAATCCTCACAAGATAGGTGTTTGCACAATGTAAGCACTCACACACACCCAAAGAAACACTAGGAAATGAATTACAATGAAGAACAACTCTAGTGTTTACAAGAAAGATGGAAATTTGAGCACAATTTGAGTTGTTGATGACTTGAATGTTTGGATAGGTTTTCTTATTGTTGCTGAGATGCTTTGGCCTTGATTTTATATCTTCTCTATCAATACTAGCCGTTTGGGATGTCATAAAGCCTTTACCTACCAAAAAAATTCAGCATTTATAGCACAAGGGATTGAACCCTTTACTAAGGAGATCGATCATTTTTCATAAAAATATGACCGTTGAAACTAAGGGATCGATCCCATAAACCAAGGGATCGATCCTTTTGCACTAGAAGGCTGGACGTGAAAAAAATACATTGAAACTGTCAACCAAGGGATCGATCCCTTTATTTAGGGGATTGATTATTTTTGCCTTGAAGTCTGGAAAACAGAATTTTTAGTGTAAAAACGGATCATACTTGTTTAGAAAAAGATCGGCTAAGATGGAAATCATTTGAAACAATTTTTTCAAGTTTGTTTGGACTTTGAATTATTTTGAAAGATTTAATATATTCGATTAAGTCCAAAGACATTTTTCTTTTAATTTGTTATATCAAAATATTAGTTCAACAATCTCCCCTATTTGATATAACAAAACTCTTTCAAAAAATTGCTTTTGACAAATGCTCCGCCTAAGAAAAAATAATGATGAATGGTTCTAAAAACTTGTTTTAATAAGCACCAATTTTTCTAAAACTCGTTTTTTTCTCCCTTTTTTGTTATATCAAAAATAATTCAAGAAAATTGTTAGCACATAATAACAACGGAGAATTAACAAAATAAAGGCTAGAATTAACAATATAGATAACAACAACATAGATAACAAAATAAAGCATTAATATCCATACGTACTTAAATTAAAATCCATAAAACATTCATGAGTACCAAAATGAAGTAGCAACATAAGCATCATCCAACAAAGAGTCATAATAATAAAATGTAGCAAATTCAACCAAAGTATAATTTAATATGATGTCCATGTATGCATGCATCTAAGATGAAGGTGGGAATGGATAACCATCAAGCTTGCGCTGAAGAGCGCTAAAAGCATCTCCCAAAGAAGCCTAACGTGCCTCAAGAGAATCGAGCCTAGAATCCATCTGAGACCTAAAAGATCCGATAGATGAGTTCACGTGACGAATGAGAGACTCGTGAAGCTCCCTCAAAGACATGTCATGAGAACTAGTACCGGTGGAAGCTCCGGGAACGTCATCCATGTGTTCATCTTCATGATCTTCATCTCCTTCTTCATGGTGTTCAGTTTCAGGAACTTCACCTTTCTTCTTCACCCAATTCATAGAGAATTTGGGTTCTTCTTTGTATCTCAATCGATCCATGGAATAACGACCAATAATATTATCGGTGGGAGGATCGATGCCGAGCTTAAAAGATGTATCAATGTCAAGCAGAGCAAAAATATAGCTAAGATACATACCATAGACTAAGGTTTTAACTTTCTTAGCCTTGATGATCTTTACCATATCTTCGAAGATGAAGGCGGCAAGATGGAGAAGAGTTCCATTACGAATGTAATGAAGCCACCAATAATCAGACTCTCGAACCGATGAATACTTTGTCCCACGAGGACGAATCACATGAGTGAGAATAAGGTGCAAGAGACGATCATGAAACGAAAAAAGTGTCTTGATTGTTCTTGACACAAGAATTAGAAGGATAAGATCCTATTTCAGTTTAAATACCCTCATCTGAAATACTAAAAGCATTTGCAATAAAATTGGTGGTGAGAGAGATATGCTTACCCAAAATATAGGATTTAATTATTCGAACAATGGTGTCATCCGGTTGTTTTGAAGAAGACATGGTGGCATTAGAATAAAATACTCGAACAAGAGTAGGAAAAGTTGGCCCCTTAAATTTTAAAAATTCCATCCATTTAAATTCCGCAAATCTTTTCAAGTAAGCACAACCAAGTTTAGTTAAGAAATCAAAATCAATGGAGCAAGTTTCCTTAATCGGTGCAGATGAAAAAGATTTCGAAAACGATCACTTTCCTTAGAGCTTCTAAAACAAGATTCTAAAGAATTTGAAGATGTAGGAGGGTTGGATGACAACCCCTTCCCCTTAGAAGCCATTGTCTTTCTTTTTGACATTTTCGAATTAAAAAGGATTTTGATTAAGAGAAGAATGTAAAAAGGTATTTAGGGAAGATAAAAGAGAGTTTTTGATGAATTAAAAACACAAGAATAGCTTGAAAATAAGGTTTGGCCAAAATAGGTATAGGTGAAATTTTGGTTGAGGCTTTTTATCAAACACCTTGTGGGTGTAGAGAAAAAATAAGGGTTTTGATAGATTTTGAACAAGGGTAAACCTCTTGCAACAAAAATCAATGATTTTCAACAAAAATAAGTTCTCTAACATCACCTAATTCAACCAATAAACTCAAATTTTCAAATAAATTTCGAATGGGAAAAGTTAGGTTTACGAAGCTTACCCAAAAGATGATTTTTGAAGAACCACAACTCAAGAACAAGAGCCAAATCCGACCTGGAGAAGAAAACCCCAAGAAATTCGTGTTGAAAGACAATTGGGATTGAGGATTTTAAGAAATTTTTCGAAAAGGGGTCGGTTTAGAGTGTTTTGGGTAAATTTTGGCTGATCAAGGGTTTTAAAAAATAAGGGTGCGTGTTTTGGTACTTAAAAGAAAATGCCCAGCCCTCATTCCTAAAGGGATCGATCCCTCGGGTGTAGGGGGTCGATCATTTTAGTGTAACCAACTGAGGATCGAAAAAAGGGGGCATACTGCCAAGAAAGAGATCGATCCCTTTTATTAGGGGATCGATCCTTTTTCTGGAAAAGTGCATTCTAAGCACAAAGATCAAAAAGGATGGAATTCAAACTCTAATTGAGGCATCCTAAGGCGTATGAATGATATGAAATGAGTTTTAATGCCTTAGAAATTATCTAAGGACATAAATGTCAACTTGAAACAACAAGATATGCAATTAACACCATATATAAATTTTGTCTTATAATTGTACACAATGAAGTTTATTTCAAGTTACATACACTCAAAGGCTCTATAGGTTCTAAGCAAGCATTTTTGACAAATTTGCTATAACAAAAACATCATATTCTCAAAATTCATCATGCAAAAACAAATAAAGCATAGAGAACATGATATCACATAATCAATCAAATATTACAAATTTAAGACCAAAACATAAATATAAGCATATTAGGCCATAAATGTGCAACTCATGCATTATTGACTCCCCTTACTATAAGCATTAAACCACTATATAGAGTCATTCAACCATGCTTATCAAGATATAAAAACACATAAAACAACATGATTAAGTAACATTGAATGAAAAAAAGTTACCACTAGAACCAAGATAGGTTGATTAGACCACATCCTCTTCAAGTGTCATTCCTTCTAGTGTGTCTAGAGCTTTTCAATTTCTTCATTTGGCTCATCATGGCTCCAACACACCTACAAAAGGGAACTATACATGTTTTGGTACTCAAAATCTTTTGGGTCCATAAGAGTTAGTTCCTAAAATTCTAGTCCATTTTGGAATCCATTTAGACAAAAGATCATAAATTTTAGTAGCAATGAGGCCTTTAGGGACCTAAATACTTTTGACTATTTTTATATTATATGATTTTTGGGGACTACCATGTCTATAACCATTAAAGTTCTTTCTAACATAGTTGGGTTTTGAATTTTCACCTTTTCCAAACTTTTTGCCCGACGTTGTTAAAAGAAGCTTTAAGATCATCAAGTTCCTTTTTATGATCATCATAGACCTTTGAAAGTAAGTTGTGAAAGTTTTGATTTTTCTTTTCAAATTCTTTTAATTTAACTTGCATTTCCTCAACTTTACTTTCAAATTTCTTATTAGATTTGGAAAGATAGTCATTTTCATTTTTCAATTTTGAAATGATTTTTAAATTTTTCAAAATTGACTCCTCAAATTCTAAAGCCAATTCATCATAAGCCTCTTGCAATTCATCAAAAGTATAATCAATTGAAGGAGATAAATTAGAGGTTACCATAGAGTCACCCTCAAATGTAATGAGACACAAATTGGCTACTTCATTCTCGTTCTCGTCGGATGATTCATCATCGCTCCAAGTAGCTATATGAGCCTTGTGCTTCTTTTTCTCAAAGCTCTTTTTCTTTAATTGGGGACACTCGAACTTGATATGTCCCGGCTTTTTGCATTCATAGCAAATGATTTGATCTTTGTCTTTGGATTCATTTTTGAAGCCCTATTCTCTTTGAAATCTTCTTCCATTGTTGGACCTCATGAATCTTTTGAATCTCTTGGCAAGCATTGCCATCTCTTTGTCTTCATCTTCTCCACTAGCATCACTCTCTTCTTTTGTTGCTTTGAGAGCAACTCCAAATTTATTCTTTTCCATTTTTTCTTCTTTTTTTCCTTCCTTTTTGACATCAACTCATGTGTAAGTAAAGAACCAATGAGTTCATCTAACTTGGGAGTTTTGAGATCATCTACTTCAATGATCGTCGTTTTCTTTGACTCTCATGATTCGGGAAGAGAATAGATCATCTTCCTCACAAGTTTATCTTTCGGGATCACTTCTCTATAGCCCTTCAAACCATTTACGATCACAGAAAATCGATCGGACATAGACTTGGTGTCTTCCTCAGGATCCATTTTGAAGTTTTCATAGTTAAGGTTGGAAACCCGATTTTGGTCTCCTTCACTTGGTTGGTGCCTTCATGAGTGACTTCAAGCTTATCCCAAATCTCTTTGGCATTAGAACAAGATGAGACCCTTCCATATTTATCGGGACCAAGTGCACAAAAGAGGATGTGCATGGCCTTAGCATTGGTAGAGAATTTCTTATTTTCATCATTGCTCTAAGATTTTATGTCACTAGTTGGAACGGTGTAACCGGTAATAGTGATCTTTCAAGCTTCAAGATCAAAAGATTGAATAAATAACTTCATCTGGTTCTTCCAATAAGCATAGTTGACTCTATTGAAGAAGAGAGGCTTGTTGGTGGGTTGTGAATCGCCCCAAGCTTCAATAGTAGAAGAGGAAGCCATGGATGACCTTGTAGATGATTGCACTCTTCTAAGATCTTCTCAAGAGGTTGTAAGATCTTTCAATGAGCTAAGCTCTTATACCAATTGACGAGTGTGGCAATCAATCGAATAAAGCAAGAGGGGGTGAATTAGATCTTTAAAGATTGGTGGACACTAATTGCAAAGGTAGGAAATTGCAAGGTGATTTAGAGTGGTTCAACTCCCTCAATGAAGTCTACATCCATTACCTTAATAACCACACTAAGGATTTTCCACAAATCCACTAATTTGTATTTCCTTTAGGATAAGGAGTAACCTAACACAATTCAATAGACTTATATCCCAAAGTCTATTGAATCCTTTCCCAAATTTTAGTACAAAGAAGCAAACTAGAAAATCCTCACAAGATAGGTGTTTGCACAATGTAAGCACTCTCTCACACCCAAAGAAACACTTAGAAATTAATTACAATAAAGAACAACACTAGTGTTTACAAGAAAGATGGAAATTTAAGCACAATTTGAGTTATTGATGACTTGAATGTTTGGATAGGTTTTCTTATTGTTGCTGAGATGCTTTGACCTTGATTCTATATCTTCTCTATCAATACTAGCCGTTTGGAGTTGTTTGGGATGTCATAAAGCCTTTACCTACAAAAAATTTCAGCATTTATAGCATGAGGGATCGGTCATTTTTCATAAAAATATGACCGTTGAAACTAAAAGATCGATCCCATAAACCAGGGGATCGATCCTTTTGCACTAGAAGACTGGAAGTGAAAAAAATAAATTGAAACTGTCAACCAAAGGATCGATCTCTTTATTTAGGGGATCGATCTTTTTTGTCTTGAAGTCTGAAAAATAGAATTTTTAGTGCAAAAACGGATCATACTTGTTTAGAAAAAGATCGGCTTAGATGGAAATCATTTGAAACAATTTTTTCAAGTTTGTTTGGACTTTGAATTATTTTTGAAATATTTAATATATTCGATTAAGTCCAAAGACATTTTTCTTTTAATTTGTTATATCAAAATATTAGTTCAGCAGTACAGCTAATAGACGACAGGATGTTAGAGCCGTCAGTTGGGAAAACTTATGATTTTGACTGTTAGATTTAGATTTCCATAAAAAAACACGCAGAAACGGAAAGAGGTCGTTGCCGGTAAGTATCAAAATTTAGTAAGAAGTTTTGCAACTAAATGGGGAGAAAATTTGTGTTCCAACATAAAAAGATAAAATGATGCATATATTTCGGAACTATGAAATATATACCGAGACCGGTAGTTAATAGGTAAAACTAAAATTGTTAGTGAAGTATGTAACAAGTTGGAAGAAGATATTTCAAAATTAGATATAGGGTAACGAAACAGTCTGATGTGAAAGTAACTTTTAAGGCTTAAAGAGTAACAGTTGACGTTCTCCTGATAGCAGAACTTTTGTACATGTTTCGGAACTTATAGAAAAGGTGTAAACTAAAAATGTTTTAAGTGTCTTTAATAATACATGTATGTATATTATGTATTGGAACGAACGTATAAGTACCGAAATATGAAGTATGGTATGTTGGGTTTGGGGTTCGACGCCTAAAATGTTACCGGTAATCAGTTTGGGGTGCGGCACCTAAAATGTTACCGATAATCAGTTTGGATTTCGGCACCTAAAATGTTAATGAAATTTAGTTTGGGGTTCGACACCTAAAATGTTACCAATATTCAGTTTGTGGTTTGGCATCTAAAATGTCATTGGTAATTAGTTTGGGGTTTGGACTGTAAAATGTTAATAAAACTCAATTTAGGGTTTGGCACTTAAAATGTTATCAAAAATTACTTTGGGGTTCAACATTTAAAATGTTACAGGCAACGAGTTTGGGCTCGTGGCCTATAATATGAACGAAAATTAGTTTGCCTTCTGAATCCAAATGTTGGGGGAAATTAGTTTGGCGTTTGGACCCTAAAATGTTTATGAAATTCAGTTCCGAGATTGACACCTAAAATGTTACCTACATTCAGTTTGGCGTTGGTGAACCTAAATTATTAGCGAGATATTAATCTTTTTAGGGTTTGACACCTAAAATGTTAATAAAACTCAATTTAGGGTTTGGCACCTAAAATGTAGGTAACATTTTGGGGTTTGGACCGTAAAATGTTAATAAAACTCAATTTAGGGTTTGGCACCTAAAATGTTACCAAAAATTAGTTTGGAGTTCGACATTTAAAATGTTACAGGCAACGAGTTTGGGTTTGTGGCCTATAATGTGAACGAAAATCAGTTTTGCCTTCTGAATCCAAATGTTGGGGGAAATTAGTTTGGCGCTTGGACCTAAAATGTTTATGAAATTCAGTTCCGAGATTGACACCTAAAATGTTACCTACATTCAATTTGGCGTTGGTGAACCTAAATTATTAGCGAGATATTAAACTTTTTAAGTTGAGTAAAACATTCCATTCACCACCTAAAATATTACCAAAAAAGAGTTTCAGTGGTTAGAGAACCTAAAATATTATGACCTTATTCTACTTTCTAAATTCAAAGGGAAACAATTAACTCGACACCTAAAATGTTAAAAAAATCAATTTAAGGGTAAAATATTTCTTTAGCCGACTGAAAATTTTAATCAAAACTTGTTTGAATTGGCTTGTAACTTGTAATTAGAAAAACAGGTACTGTCGTATAGTAGCCGCATTTTAACCTGCTGCATAACAGACCTACTCTAGAAATAGTTATAATGGGTTTCCTCATGGCATTGGAATCTAGGCTATCATGCTAACGCTACTATATATTTATAAATTATTGAGTGGTTTTCCATTGCAGCTTTACATTCTCTTGTAATAGCCATCAATTGCAAGTTTTGTGCTATGCAAATTCCTCAGCTTTCCGTATAAAATCATCTCACATTTCTCTATCATCTCGCCCCTTTTCTGTCATATAAGCTAGACTGGTCCAAGACCATAATCCAATGGCTCATTTTCAACTTTGTTCTTTAAAAATCCTGCAGATTTTTTCTCTTCTCCTCCTCCTCCTCCTTTACCCCGCAACAGTCTCTTGCGAGTGCACTTGTGACGATGACACCGTCCGACAAGACAAAGCCGAAGCACTCCGGTATAAACTCGGTGCCATTGCTTCCATTCTCGTTTCCGGTGCTATCGGAGTTAGCCTTCCGTTGTTGGGGTCGCGAATCCCCGTTTTCAGCCCCGAAAACGACCTGTTCTTCATGATCAAGGCGTTTGCTGCCGGAGTAATACTCGCGACCGGGTTCGTTCACATCCTACCCGACGCGTTCGAAAGCCTAACTTCACCGTGCATTAAAAGTAGTCCTTGGGGAAAATTCCCTTTTTCGGGGTTCATTGCGATGTTGTCAGCTATAGGGACGTTGATGATCGATGCATTCGCGACGGGGTACTATAATAGACAACATTTAAGTAAACATAAGCAAGTTGATGCAAATGATGAAGAACATGCAGGTCATGTGCATGTTCATACACATGCCACTCATGGTCATGCTCATGGCTCCGCAGATTCCCCTTCTGATCAGGAGTTGCTTTCATCTCTGCTTATCCGTCAACGTATCATATCCCAAGTAAATTTAACTATATATATATACATATATGTTCCCTTATATATATATACATATATGTTGAATATATTGGTTATATATACACTAATTTTCAGGTATTGGAGGTGGGAATTGTGGTTCATTCCGTGGTTATTGGGATATCTTTGGGTGCTTCTCAAAGTCCTGACACAATAAGGCCACTGGTTGCAGCCTTGTCTTTCCATCAGTTCTTTGAAGGAATGGGACTTGGTGGCTGCATATCTCAGGTATTAATTTCCAAATTCCTACACTATTATACTAAGCTGAGGAGTGTAAACAGAGATGGAGTCAAGAGTAAATAATGAAAAAGATAAAGTCTAATTTTAAAATTAATAGAGATAAAACTTAATTTGGAAGACCAAGATTAAAATTTGAGAGAAGCAAGGTTTAATTTGACAAGTATTCAAAATAATATTTGATATTATGTTTTAGAGTATGTGTTCGGTTTGTCTCGAGAATTTGTCTGATATGCCTTAAAGCGTGTTGGAAACGTCTCATATTTCTTGGTGGTGCACTGTACGAAGAGTAGTGAGCCCAAGTGTGCACTCCTATTAAATGGCCTTTTACGCTTATAGTGCATGAACGGAGCTAGAATTAAACTTTAGAAAGGACAAAGAGTCAACTAGGTCTAAAAATTGAAAGGGACAAAAAAATTATTTAACTAACATTAAAATTAAAAACGACTTAAAATGATATCATACAAATTTTTTATAAAAAGCTTCATCCCTGGTCACAGAGTAAAGTTTCTTGCACTCAAATGCTCACATTTTATTGTGGCTCTTTTCTCGTCGTGTGAACTCTTAGTGATTTTTTACGGTCAGTGAATCATCGAAAAAATTCCCAACACAAACGAAGTATGAAAATTTTAGAATAAACTGAATACAGACGTTTTGAGAACATAATATCAAACATGTCAAGGATCTAAAATCCCTCTACAGTATTTGAAATTGGACACACATGATCCAATAACTAAAAGTTTGATTTGCTTGTTGGTGGTGGAAATGGAAATGAAGGCACAATTCAAGTCCTTGTCGGTGGCAATCATGGGGACCTTTTTCTCCCTAACCACCCCAATGGGGATCGCAGTAGGGATTGGAATATCGAGTTTCTACAAAGACAACACCCAAGCAGCTTTAATCGTTGAAGGGGTTTTCAATTCAGCTTCAGCTGGGATTTTGATTTACATGGCTCTGGTCGACCTGCTTGCTGCCGATTTCATGAACCCAAGGCTGCAGTCCAATGCCAGGCTTCAACTTGGAGTCTATGTTTCACTTCTTCTCGGGACTGCCTGCATGTCTGTTTTGGCCAAATGGGCTTAAAACTTTTTTGCTTGCCTTTTCAATTGTTAACTATTATTATAATCTAAGCTCTTCCCTTTTTTGCTTTTCAATTCTTTGGATTCATTTGTCTTTCTCTTAAATTACAGGGACGTTTATATAAGTTTTGAAAGTAGATAATGTACTGATTTTTGAATTATAATTATAAACGATGCATTCGTATGACTACAATAAGTTATAATTGTTACAATATATAAATAAAATTTTAAAGGTAATTAATAAAATCATATAACTATGATTAGAACCAATCATTATAATATAGAAATGCATCGACTGATAACTAGCTATATATGTAACTATCAACTATCTCTAGAGCATGTGATTAGCTCTCACTTGATATCCTCCCATTTTCTTAGGTTGTGGGTTTAAGACCTACTAGGAGCAAAAATTTTCCATCCCCGAGGTAGAAATTGTTCAAAAAACTACTTCCTCCGTCCCGTAAAAGTTGTCATTTGTTGATTTTGTACGTACTTTTAAAAAGAAAAAAGTTTGTGTAAGAGATATGTTGTAAAATAACTAAAATGACATTTATCCTTGAAAAGTTAAAGTTTGTTTCGTTAGAAAACTAAAAAGAGGGCAAGAAAAGAAATCTGTCTAGTAAAAGTTGTTGAATTTTTTCAATAAGACAATTTAAGTGAGATAATTTTAAAACACAAAAGGACAAGTTTTATGGGATAGAAAGAGTATATAATTATATCATAAAAACTCTATATAAGAAGAAATTGTATCATAAACCCTCCTCGTCAATTCATGTTACAGTGAATACACACATTGCAAACAAAGTATTTTGAACTCATGTCTCTTAAGATTTACATCATCTATTTTTTTACTATGATTATTGATTGGGTTTGAATATTTTTTAATTAAAAAGTTTTAAACAGGATAAGTATATAAGTTATTTCATGGTTCTCGGATTAATTTTTTAATTAATATTTAATGGACCGTTTTATTTTGTGTTTTTAATCTAAATTTAGGGTTTGAGGATTTGGGACATAAGTTATGATTGACATAATATATATCCAAATGAGCAGGGATAGAACTACATAGGGGTGGAGAAGGGCAATTGCCCTTCGCCCACAATTTTTTTAATTTATCTCTCACTTTCAAACTTTATGTTTGTTTTTTAACCCAAAATCCTAGCTCTATTACATAATATATAATTAGGATAAACTATATTGGTAGTTATCGAACTTTTAGAGCGCTTTCATTGCAGTCACAGAACTTTTAAAACTTTTATTACGGTCACCCAACTTTTATATTACTTTAATTATAATCACTATCATTAGCCTCCGTTAAAAACGTTGGCATGGAAATTTTAATCACAATTGTATTAAAATTTTTGAAATTTTAATATCATTATTAAATCAAATCTCATTAAAATATCTTTATATTTTTAAAAATATCATTATCAAATTAAATCTCATTGCAATACATATGAAAAGTGGTACATTGTAGTATAATTCTACAATAAATGACATGTACCACTATTCATATGTATTGCAATGTACCATTAACCGTTTTAATTAGTTTTGAAATCCTAAGGACCGAAAGTGTTATTATCTTCTTTTAGAATAAAATCTTAAAAAATATTTTTTATATTATTTTTTTCGGATTTTCTTTTATTTTTTGATTTATATAAACTTTTATTACTATAATAATTCCTACGTTCACTTTAATTTAAGGATAAAGTTCACAAATGGTCACTAAACTTTGATCAATTATTCAATTTGGTAACCAAACTTCCCACTGTTTCAATGTTACCATTAAATTTTAGTTTTGTTTCAATTTGGCCACTGACCCGTTAAAAGGGTGATGTGGTTGTTAAAATATTTTGTATAATAATACATTTAGTCCTCCATGTTTGCACATTCAAACAATTATGTCCTGATTTGAAGAAAATAAATAAATTTAACCCTCATTGTTTACAAATTATTTTAATTTGACACTATTTTAAATATAAATAATTTAACTTTTAACCCTTAAACACTAAAGCATAATAAAGCTAGCCACGTAAAAATGAACAAATTTTAACTAGATTAATGTGGATTTTGGTTCCAAGATTTCCGATTAGACAAAATAATCAAATTAAATGTAGATTTTTGATTCCACAATCTCTGATTTAAAAATTAATTAAATTAAATGTTGATTTTAATTTCATGAAATAATGAAAATGATATATTTTGGAGTCTCATTTTTACCTTTCCTTTTTATGTCTTTCGTTCCAACTTCACTCCCGATTAGACTAGAGGTCTCTGGGACTGTACAAAATCGCCATTTTCTGTCGAGGACTTTGCCCCATAATTTTTTTTACTTATCAGGTAACAATTCCAGTGAAATTTAATGTAAAATCGTCTTTATATACCAACTACTCTCATTTTATCTTAATTTTTTATATCTAGAAAAAACCCATTTTAAAATCAACATTTAATTTTTATTAAAAAAAGTATCTTAGCATGTTTTTACCCACACCCAAACTAAAATCCATTCCATTTCTTTCTCTAACGTTTCTTATTTTCAGAGAATTCCTCAGTTTCCATCCTCATTCCATTTACACATGCTTATTCTTTTATCATATTTTAATTCTAGTCCTCTTCAAGACATTATATGCTTTTGTTTTCTCATAATATTCTTCCACGTTTCATTTTTTACTTTAATATGGTTGTGTGGTCAAAATAAAATATTAAATTATCTCTAATTAAAAATAGGTTCAAATTAAAATAATGAAGGTTAAATTTATAATTTCTTTCGAATTAGGACTAAATTGTTTGAATGTGCAAACTTGGAGGAATAAATGTGTTATTATACAAAATATTTTAACAGCCACATCACCCTTTTAACGATTCTTAACGGTCAGTGGCCAAATTGAAACAAAAACAAAAAGTATAATAGTAACATTAAAACAATTGGAAGTTTGGTTATTAAATTGAATAATTGAATAAAGTTTAGTGACTATTTGTGAACTTTACCCTTAAGTTAAAGTGAATGTAGGAATTATTTTATTAATAAAAGTTTAATTATTTTTTGAATTAAAAAATAAAAGAAAATCTGAAAAAATAATATAAAAATTATTTTTTAAAATTTTATTCTAAAAGGGGATAATAACACTTTCGGTCCTTAGAATTTCAAAACTAATTAAAACAGTTAATAGTACATACAAATAGTGGTACATTGCGGTACATGTCATCTACCGTAGAATTACATAAAACAATAGATTTGATTTCATTTCAAAATCAAGGAAAAGTGGTGGATGCAGCATGCTTTTAAAATGCTTGAGATATTTTTTTAACGATCGGTATCTGACAATTGACTAATTAAATTGGATCAAACTTTACAAAGATTTAATATTATGTGTTGAATGTAAGGTTTTGAGATTTAAATAGGGTTGAATGTTAGATTCTATGTTAGGGGTGTGAATTCTTAAGAATTTATATTAAAAATTTAGAGGTGAAGAATTACATAAATTTAGGGCAACATTTGGAGGATAATCCACCTCCAAATTAAAATTTAGAATATAAGGTACTCTCACCTATATTTTAAAAACTAGGACAAAAACTACAGTAACCGAGGGAGAACGCCATGTGCAAATAGCGTTGTCCTTTAAATATTTATGGGGAGAGAACGCTATCTGCAAATGGCATTGTCCTTTAAATATTCATTTCCTTGATAAAATTAAACTAAGTAAAGATGCTGGAATAGTGCACAATGCCATGTGCAAATAGCGAGGTCCCACAACGTCGTTTATACATGGAGTTCTTCCTTCGGTTACTGTAGTTTTTAGAATAGTTTTTAAAATATGGGTAGGAGTACCCTATATTCCAAATTTTAATTTGGAGGTGGATTATCCTCTAAATTTAGGTAAAATTTAGAGGAACAAAATTAGATCAACGATCGAAAATACATATACTAAATCAATCCACAATTTGATTTCATTTCAAAATCAATGAAACGTGATGGATGCAACATGTTTTTTTATTTAAAAATGAAAAGGTTCCAACCATATGCTTCGTTAAAAAATTTCCCTAAACTTAACAAAAAAAAAGAATATATATGAAAGAAACTACAACAAAATAATCAACATAGCACCGACAAACAAAGACTAAAACCAATACAAAAATCTCGCCTAGTTAACCCATTCCAACTGCAATCAAAGTGTCAAACAACCTAACCAATTCCACTATCTTGCTGCCCACCACAGTGCTGCAAATCATGTTCAAGCAATGCCTTATCAGGAGGCTCCTCAAAAAATACCTCACTTATCGCATATCCTTTGCTAATCAACTGGCAACCATATTCGATTCTCAACAAATATACTCTATAGAGACTTTCCATGGACGTTGAATCATCTCTCAGATCACCATAACGAGGTCATTTGCCGTCCATATCATGTTAATCCACAGTGATGCAACATGCTTTTAAAAAGGCTCGAGATTTTTTTTAGTTTAATCACGATATATGGCTCATTGGTTGACTAATTTATATCGAATTTTGTAAAGATACAATATTATGTTTGAACGTAAGATTTTGAGATTTTAATATGGTTGAATGTTAGAATTTATGTTAGGGGTGAAAATTCTTAAGCATTTATATTAGAAACTTAGAGGTACAAAATTACATAAATTTAGAGGTACAAAATTAAATTATTAATAAAAATACATAAAAATTTTATATTATATGAAAATTCCAACTTCGCTAAATCCTATCGAACAGAGATTGTGATTATTTGAAAATATCTAAATATTGTGATTATTGAATAAAAATTTATTTAATTTATTTTCGTGTCATACGATATACTCAATAATTAAATCATCTTTTTTGCCTTGGTCCAATCAAATATCAATCGGACATCTAAAAAAGCAAACAACTGTTGATTGTCCTCCATTGAAGCAGAACATTGGTTTGTTACCGATGCTGCCGCTGAACCTAATTGGAAGATCGAGAAATTAACTCATAGGTCTGGCTTGTCACATTATTTATGGTCTTAATTAATAAAATTTATTTATTTTATTAATTTTTTATATTATATTTTTACTAAGTGATAATTTTTTTAATTTAATTTATATTAAGTATAAGTAAAGATTCACTTGGTAAAAATATGACACAAAAAAATCAAAAAATGAATAATTTTATTGGTTAGAACCATAAGTGACATGACGAACCAGACCTATAATATAATTTTTCTGGTCTATAAATCTTTTGTCAGAACTTTTTATTTCTCTACCATGTGCTCCTACAATAATTAAGCATATTACTAAGGACGGAACCAGAATTTGGAATTAGAGGGACAACACGTAAATGTTTAAAAGTGTAAAGGACAAATTTATAAATAAATTAATTTTTAAAAAAATTAAAAATGAAGACAAAAGTAAAAAAAAAAATCTTCTATATAGTTTCGTCCTTACATATTGCCCTTTTTGTTTTGTTCGCGAACAAATTCAATTACATACTTCGACTTTGAATCGAATAATTGCGTTCCACCCGTGAAAAATGCTCTTTCCTTCTTTAACAAGAAAATATTTTCGGTCATTCTCAAGAACAAAGGATTTTGCACTGAGGTTTGGTAAAACATCAGTTCCAATTTTTTTTAATAGTCTTAAGGTGATTATAAAATAGTATTTATTTATATTTTTAACTATTTAATAAGACAAACAACTACACACTTTACAGATAAAACTACTTAAACTCGAATCTTTAATTTTTTTCACAAGTGGTTTAAAATCAATTTTAAATCTTTCATCGTCTCTTCAAGGTGCTTTGCAACTTGAAAACGAAGCATCAATAAACCGATGATCAAATTTGATTTGATCAAAACGTAAAAGATATTTGGAAATTTTATCTTTTACGAGTATTTTAAATTTTTAAACTGTTTTAATGTATTTTCTATATAATTTCTAGTTTTAAAAATATATGATTTTTTATGTATCTTTTGAATAAATATATATTATTTTAATTTCTATGTTTTTTAAATATAATTATAATTTCTTTTTATTTTTAAAATATCATCAAATTAACATAATTTGTAAATATAAAAAATTAAATTTATTGAATTATTCATAATTATGATCAAAATAATAGAACATGTAGACATTGAAGCCTAAATGTGTTTTATACTAATTAAAAAAAACTCAACATCATCGCACTGACAAACGGAAAGTAACCAAAATATAACCGATAGAAAAAATTTATGAATTGCTTACAAACATGTTTGGTTCTATGTTCATGAATAAATTTACAAAATATGTTTTACTTAATGTTAATGAACATTCTCGTTTATTCACGAATAAGTTCACTTATTTTAAACATATAAGCATACACATATATAATTTTAAATAAATAAATACGAACACAATGAACATATATGTAACCATAACAAAAATTCATTCGCTCAAGTCGAGATCATTTGCGTACCTCAATCATCAATGACCTTTCAAGGTGCTCTGGGACAATATAAAATTTTAAAAATTATATATTTTTAGATCGTTGGATGAATAAAAATAGATGGTTAAGATTAATTGTTATAATCCATATTTTCAATAAAAAGATATAGAGGGCAACTTTTTCCTGCAACAAAATTGCAGTGACTTAATTCTCAGCCTCAACTATATATTTCAAGTGGACAAGTGCAGAATCAACATTCTAAGGCCATTACACTATGAGAGGGCAAAATATATATTCTCATAAATTATATTGTATACATGGTTTCTGTTCATGTTAATGCTGGTCGAGTGGTTTATAACATGTATACATTTTATCTGATAAACATAAGACGGATATAAAATTTTATGTCAGTAATGCGAAATAAAATTATTACTGAAAAATATAAAAATATATATATATATATAATACTTTGAGAATTTGAACATTTTTAGACTAGGACTACCGATTCATCATTGCACATGATCAAGGGCGGAACTAGAAATTTATAAAATAATTTTTTTAAAGAGTTATAATAAGATTTTAAAAAGATTGAAGGGTTACATAATTAATTTTACCTTAAAAAAAACAATTCTTTTATCATCGAAAAAAAAAGCTGAAAAATGACCAAACCCCCAAAATCCTCCCACATGTTTTGTGGGGCAATTGCCCCCAATTTGAGGGATTAATTACATTTTAGGTTCTTTGAGTTTTGAAATTATTGTAATTAAATTTTTGTCTCTCTCAAAATTTTTTGTTTATTATTATTTTATTTAATTACTTTTTAATTTTAAAATTTATAAAATTAAATTAAACTCTCTTAATTTTTATGGTTTAATTACTTTTAAGACCCTATTCGTTTAAAATTAATTCATCTGACCCCTCGTTGTTCAATCATGACTTCATTCCCGCCTGTACATGAAAATTTATGTATAAAAAAGAAATGCCTTTTCAATTATGTTGCTTTAGCTATGACATCAATATTTGAAGTTTAAAGTCTGCCATTATTAGGCTTAAGACATGCTGTAAGGTTCACTGATACAATAGGTTCCCTCACCTCACCTCAGCTTAGTTAGTTAGAGTTCATCCACAAATACAGGCTCATGTATTAATGCATTTACAACATTCACCATTTCATGCGAGGTAAAACCATCATCTTTCAGGTAAAACAGATGCAATACTTTGCTCATTTTCCAGAACAAATCCCTGCATTGTCTCGGAACGATGCCGTTTCGCTGCAACACTAATCCATGCAGTTCTCTCCTCCTTTCCTCGATTAAATGCTTGATTTACACAATCTTCGGTTACTGATTTGGTACCGTGAATCATGTACAAAGATACTGCATTTAGTTTTCCGTCCATCGATCCTCTCTGCACAACCGTATCAGAAATTAGTCACTAAATATTTCGAAACTTCCATTCAAATGAGACGGGCCGTGTTAAGGGAAGTCGTACCTTGAAGCTACGAATATCATTGAGAAGACGCCCGCAGGTGCTTACATGTTTATATAGAAGATTGTATTCGTCGCTTTTAACGACATCTTCGGAAAGCCTAGGCCCAACGAAATACGGAGCCGGGAGGATGATCGGTCCCAAGGCAAACGAAACGTAACCGTTCGTCATGTATTCGTTCACGGTTGGGACCGCCTTCTGATTTAACCACTGAGCTTCCTACAACATAGACCTAAGCAAATCCAGCCACTGCAACATAAAACACTGTCCATATAAACACCAGTCTGATATGAATTTTATGCATAAACCTACTATTCATTGTTAATATGAAGAGTGAAATAAAGATTGCATCTTACAATTTCGGTAACATGAGTCTTTACGTTACGCCCTTGCCATGCTATTGTTTTCTCCCCGATCTCGGAAATTGTACTTTGAAGTGCGGAAAATATGATTTCAACTTCCTCGGAACAACAATGGATGTTGGTGTCTAAATCATGCCTGTGTTTCATTTTCTTATAAGCCATTACTTTGTTATAGGCAAAGATTAGTTAAGAGAACTAGCAGAAGTGATTCGATAAAAAGTAAAAGGAAAGAGAGCATACTTTTCAACCAATTGGATTAGGTTTAACAGATCAGCTTCAGAACCTCCGACATCGAAAAAGGCATCGACCACAGTAGTAAGCAAGCCGTTTTTAGCCCACGATATGCGAGCGTCGGATAATTCAGGAGAGCATATGGTTGCAGCTGCAGAGAAGTAACAGTAAGCCAGTATTTGCCTGGCAAACTTCAGTTTGTCCAATCGCTTCTCTCGAACCCACCTGTTCCATACGAGCGTCATCATGCAATAATTTTGAAAGCACTTCTAAATAATGTCTTACTCCCATGACCCGGGAACATGGACTACATGCAAGGAAATCATACGTTTGAGATCTTATGCTCCAGAATTCTTGTCAGTCGGCACTGCATCATGGTTTATGTCTTCATAAACAAATTAACCTCTCGAGTTGTTTGAGTTCTTCACGATATATGGATTGACAGGCATTGAAGTCCTCCACTGCTAGTCTTCGGAAATCTTTGTTCCCAATACTTGAAGAGCTAACATACAAAGAATATAAAATAAGATGCAAATCAGGTATACATTATCATTTATTCAAAGGAAATAAATACCAATATGAAGATTTAAGCATGTGTATATCGTCTACAGCATAATTCACAATGTTTCTCCTATGTACTAAGCGCTCCAAACTTGCGTAATGGGGAAACTCAAGGGCGTCATTCACCTGCAAATTATAGAGGCAGTCATTCTCCGGTAAGTACAGTGAATCAAAACCGAAAAAGAACTTGTCAATTTCCTTCAAAACTAAATGATTATCAATTCACACACACAAAAAGACTACCTTCTGTTTAATATTTTGAGTATGTTTATATGCATATGTAGAGCCATTGGATAATTCCCGTTTTAAGAAATGACTTGTCCATGAGACCTGTTTCTCTAGGAATTGTTCATTTGGATGTATGATCATCTGTGAAGCCTTAAATAGCTCGACGACAGCATCCAAGTCCTTCAAATATCCTCCAAGCGAATTGAAGAAATGTTCTTCAACAAATCCAGTTAAGGATTCTGCACCACAAAATACCGCAGAAAAAAATAGCAATGAGGGTCCTATCCTTTGTTATCCGTACACCAAAAAACATCAGCATACCTGAGGAAACATCATAACCTTTTAATTGTAGTATCCGGAACGCCATTGCGCATGTGACCGGATCCAAGAATATCTCCTCCTCCCCCTGCATCCAGCATCTGTTTGAGATGTGATCAATGAAGTTAAAGAGAAGTTTCTTTAATACATTCTTTCTAAAGATTGAAACATAAGAAACTGTCAGCCTATTACACTGAAACAACCTTCCAAACACATTATATGCTATGTTTCCCAGACTTAACATCAGTGTTGGAACAAGCATGTGTCTAACATGACTACATTAAATATTTTTAAAATGTTTAAATATGTGTCGAACACAAATTTTAGAAGAAAAAGTATAGTCGAGGTAACATAGATTATATGCGTTGCCTAGTAAAATAGCATTACCGATATATTTCATCCAATACACTTGCAATTTCTTCCCTGAAATGCTGACCATTTCCCAAACTTTCAATAGTCTCTACCATACATAGTCGAGGATAAATATGAAAAGGATAAACTGCGGGAACTGAAACAAACATGATCGTTAGTAAGTTAGAAGTCGATAATGTTATAAAATACGTTAGGAATTGTTAAGTAACATTGGCATACTAACCTGCATTCTCAAACTTCATTAAGAGTTCAGTGAGATAACAAAGACAACCAGCATTCCGAAGGTGAGAAAGAGCGGCTGCGGTTGTGGATGGTGAATTGAACAACGATCCATTCTTTCTCTGATACTTCTCGACCATTTCCCAGTCTTGGCGCTTTCCGATTCCTTCCGTGACATACTCTAAGTAGGCTTCCCTTCCCTTAGAGTTTTCTCTATGACAATTAAATCAAGACACCGAGTCAAAGCGAATTTTTCCGCTTCTCCAAAGTCGTTCAACCTTTACTAATGAAGCAATAGTTAGCCAACAAAACCAGGTTCGACAAAGACAAAGGTCGGCTAAACTGACCAGACCAACCCAACACTCTGTTTTGGCTAATGCCATGCTTGTTATTTGCCTAATTGTTGACGTCACATTAACACTAAAATTGAAAAACATAAATGACCAAAAATATACCTTCTGAGCTCTAAATCTCTTTTATGAAATAGAGCATCTATATCTGTTGATTTCAAAGAGAGGTTCAAATTCAAATCCTTAGCATATTCAAAGAGAGCATATAAAATAAGTTTATTTAATTCTTACTTGGGACGGTTTTCCTAGGTATGCCTGTATCTATATTAAAAATATATAAGGGCTTCTCTTTTTGACACGTGTTAAGTTGATTTAACAGAGATATTTTATTCCATAAAAATACTGTTTGTTTTAAATTATTTTTATTTTAAGATAAATATTTAAAGTTGTCGATGGTAGCTTACAAATCGATTTTGTATATATCCTCAGCTCACATAGAATAAATAAATAAATAAATAATGGGAATTTATTTTATTAACATTTTTTTTTGTTTTTTATTAATGTTTGTTTTCTCGTATTTTATGTTGGCCAAGCAAGATGAAACATTAAATCTGTTAAGTAATATTTGAAATTTAAATTATGGTGTTGCAAATGTAATAGATTCAGTTGGGATAATCGGCCCTCTAATGAACATCAACAATACTTGATATGAATTAGTTTACCAACCAATTAAATATAGATAGTTATAATAAAAAAATATTTATTATTAGCTTAATGGCTCATGAGTCCGTTGAACTTTTGGGGGGAAAATCAATGTTCCCTTTTGACCGATAGAAATAGTATAACAAAGCCTTCTTTGGTTTTTGGAAAATAACTATTTAGTATTCACATTTGCTCGTGTTTCTGTTATTAGTATCTCGTCGTTAAAAAATTAATAACATGTTGCCTATGAGAGAGAAAATCGCATGTGACAGACTACCACGTTATTTTATCTCTTATTGTTAGCATGTCACATGTGTTTTTTATGATTTTAATCGACGTAACATGCTGACTAAGAAAGAGAAAATGACGTGGTAATATGTCACGTGTGATTTTCTCTCTCTGTCATTAATTTATTTTAACAACAAAATACCAAAATAGAAATAAAACATAATATTAAGTACTATTTTATTAAAAAATAGGGTACTAAATATGTAATATTCCCTTTGAGTTTTTTTTTAAATACGAGAGTTTAAATGATTTTTATGCCTATTTAATCTAGAATAAAATATCAAAGATCATTAAAAATTTTAAAAATAAATAAAAATGCTATTAAATTTTTGTAAAAATTATAAAATTGATAAATCCTAAGAAAAATTTGATAAAATATTAAAAATCAAATTTAAAAGGAAATTAAAGTATTGAAAAGATTGAACAGTTCAATCAAAAAAAATTCGATCGTTTCTAGTCGATCTAAGTTTACTTTATTCCTTGAACATAATTTTAGTAAAAATTAAATCATCTCTATATTAGAGAATGACACATTAACTAAAAAAACATTTATCTATTACATTTGAAAAATTAAAATTTATTTCCGATCGATTCAAATTCTTAGTCAAATCGACTGAAAACCGAAAAAGGAATTAAAGAAGCGAAGAACCCCCAAAACTAACAAACCTACAAATCACAAATTTCATTTGACCAAACCTTTCAAGATATTTGCCTATGTTTTTTTTCCCACAAACAACGATGCAATAGGTTGGAGCTCATTAATAATAATAGTAATTAGGGATGTGTTCGATCGAGTCAAGTAAAAAAAATTGACTTATTTGACTTAACGCGTCATATTTTACAACTCAAACTTTATTTGAAATTTTTCGAGTAGACTGCAGCTTATGAAATTTTAAATCGAATCAAGACGAGTCAAATTTTTTGCCCTGAGTCGAAAATCAATTTTTTTGAATCGATTCGAGTTTTACTTACACATAATAATAATAATAATAATAATAATAATAATAACAAATCCAAACTTCACCTTAGTAATTGGGCTCAGAAACCGCATTAAATATTTCTTTTTATTGATGGACATCATTATCGATACTTAATTTTTACAATAATTATTTGATATACTTTTCGCGGAAATTTTTAGTTTTTAGATTCCCTTAATTTTAAGATTTAGGGATTTAGTCCAAGGTGTATGGTTTAGGGGTTTATGTTTCATACTTTATAATTTAGTCAACGTTAATTGAATTTAAAGTTTATAGGTTAAAACTTAAATCCTCAATATAATACTCTAAAATCTAAACTCTATCTTTAAACCCTAAATTCTAACCATTACACATAAATTCTAAACCCCTAAACTATGCCCTTAAACCTTAAAACTAATACGCTTGTACTGCCGGTGTATTTGATATAAATCTTAAGTTTTAATATCTTAAATAATGTTTATTTACTCAATCGGTTTTGATGATGTGGTATACCACTTGTATGATAATGTTGATGCGGTATTATTTTATTTTTATGTTAAAAATATTTTTATTATAAAGAAAATAAAATTAAAAATCTAATAATTATTAAAATTTAAAAACATACACGCACACAAAAGTGTTGTTTGCCACACGCTGAGCATATCACTGCAACGCCAACCAATTCTCGTGATACCCTGCAACATAAACCACCCCTCTAAAGACCCGTTTAGATTGCCCTCTATGGCTGAGTTCTGATCGGTATGCCCGCCATTAATGTGAAGTTAAAACCTTAAAAGAGATATGAGAATCTGAGTTCGAATTTTAAAGACAATATTATTAAAAAAAAGAGTCACGAATTCTAAATATAAGTAATAAAATAAAGGCTTAAATGAAAAATAAGTGTCTAAAATATATCACTTTTAAACTTTAAGTGTCTAAAATATTTTTTTATAAAAATAGGTGCATAAAGTTTCAAAAGTAATAATTTTAGGTGCCCGGACGTTAAAAAACTATTATCCATTTAAAACACGACACATGACAGAAATATTCGTTTTTTAATTATTTAAAAAAAACTTTAAAATTTATTTTTTTTAAAAAATTCTGAAATTTACAAAAAAAGTTCAAATCAGTCCTATCCCTAAAAATTTCTATATCATAAATCCCCAAATTCTTACCACTGCAGTCGCCGGACTCAGTCGGCCATTTTCTCCCACTTTTCGTCGCTGGAAATCAACAAACGGTTATTTTACGTTCGACGTTCAATGTTCGGCTGGCACACCGTTCGTTAGTTTTTGTCGACGGTAAGTGAGGGAAAATGGTGAACTGAGTCCGTCGATCGAAAAGGTGGGACTGGCGATGGCGGCCGGCAGCGACAACGATGAGGGATTGGAGATTTAGGATTTAGGGACTATTTTTGAAAGTTTTAGAATTTCAAGATTTTTTTGTAAAATTTTAAATTATTACAAAATTAATTTAGAAAACTTAAAAATGACACGTGTCAATTTTGTATTGATTAACGGTTTTTTTAACATTAGTTAACTACCAGACACCTACAATTATAACTTTTGAAATTTTAGGCACATATTTTAAAAAAAATACTTTAAGAATGGTAACGCATGCTATTCTTAAATTTAAATCTATGCATTTTTTTGAAATAACTGACCTCGAATTTGGTTAAAACACAAAGTTTGTAAAAAGAACGGTTGTTTGGATTTTTTTACCGTCACCGACGGTGCCGACGAACTACAGTTATCACAGCTGATCTCATATAGCCGTCGTCGGATTTCAAAGATCTAGAGTAAAGAAAGATGGCTAATAAAATAAAATGGCCGACAAGAAAATTTAGGTTATAATTTTATTTAAATACTTACCCGAATAAATCATCCGACTTGACTTAAATAAATGCTTTTCCTTATTTTAGGGTAAATTATTCGCGTGGCCATGCCGCTTTTTGAACCTTTTCAATTAGGTCCTCATCTCATGAAATGTTTTAGCAATTGAGCCTTGTAAATTCTTAATTCTCCCGATTTGGTCCAAATTTTAAGTTAGGTAATTAATTGATTTAAGATTTGGACTTTAGTTATTAATTAAATTTAATACGATTATTGTAATTATTAAATAAATTTAAAATGGTAATTGTAATTATCAATTAAAATTTAACATGGTAATTGTATTTATGAATTAAATTCAGCATGGTAATTATCAATTGAATTCAACATGGTAACTATAATTATCAATTGAATTCAACATGGTAATTATCAAGTTCAACATGGTAACTGTAATTATCAATTAAATTCAACATGGTAATTATCAAGTTCAACATGGTAATTGTAATTATCAATTAAATTTAATACGGCAATTGTATTTTCAATTAAATTTAACATGGTAATTATTAAATTCAACATGGTAATTATAATTATTAATTAAATTTAACATGATAATCATCAAGTTGATAATTGTAATTATTAATTAAATTTAACATGATAATTATCAACTTTAACATGATAATTATTAATTAAATTCAACATGGTAATTATCAAGTTGATAATTGTAATTATTAATTAAATTTAACATGATAATTATCAAATTTAACATGATAATTGTAATTATCAACTAAATTCAACGCGGTAATTATTACCAATTAATTGTAATTATCAATTAAATTTAACACGATAATGGTAATTATCAATTAAATTTAATATGATAATTATATATAATTATCTTAAATTATCTTAATATTTTTTAATATTTATGATTATATTAAATTCAACATAAAGGTGTGAATGCTGACATGCATAAACAACCATATACTAGCATAAGTCATAAAACAATAGACCCACCACATGAAAATCAAATAGTGCCCAACAATGTCTCTGTCATGGATACACCAACTATGAACTCTATACTTGTTTAAAGATTCGAAGTTAGCATTCTTTTTTAGTGATATTTTCTGTAAGACTTTTTGTATTATAGTTAGAATATTATTAGTATTTCTATCTTTAAAAAAGTTTGTGTTATAAATATATATGTGTTCACCTTGAAATTTTTCTGGATCTGTCACTGGTTATATCTCCGTTAGGTTTATGAGACTCTCAACCTTTGGACCGCATCTCCGAAATTCTTAGTTTTCGAACCGCCTCCTCAGAACTTTTGTTTTCGATTACTTCTGACATGACAACTATCAAGTCTGCTTGAACTGTCAGCCGAGCCTATTATTTGGTAGCGAGTCTACTCTATCAACTCATGTGACCAAGCTGAAAGCCTACTGACTAAAAGCTAAATCTAATTCTGTCGACCTATCAATAGCCGTCATTAGACATGATTTCGTCCCATCAAACAATACCTTCTGACTATAAATATATGTCGGTCTAAAGAGAACAGAGAAGACAACTTCCCTTCACCTGATCTCCCACAAACTTTCTCCACTTCAACCCTCACCACCGCATTTAGTTCTTCGTCCATTTTAGAATGGGTTTATCACCACAAACCACCAACCTCTTCATTGGTGCTCATTTCCACCATCTTGATTAATGTCTGACACTTTTGACATCAACATTCGGTGAAACAACACAGTAGAAAGTGAGAAATATACTATCTTATAATTACCTTCAAATTATTAAAAAGTATACTAATTATTGAAAATGGAGCAGTCGAGATAGATTTTTTAGCATCATTGTTGTGGAGCCCGATATCCCTCAACCGTTTTGCTTGTCAAGTGGTGGAGAAGTAGAATTTTGGGTGCTTGTGGTGAAAGCAAAAGATAGACAAAATTTACACAAGATTTAGAGTGATTTGACTTTCTAACCAAAGCCTACACCCACTACCTTAGCTCTTCACCAAGGATTTCAACAAATTCACTCTTGAATTTCTTCCCATTTTCTAGGCTTAAGAGACAACCCTTACATACTCAAAGCTTTCTAACCTAAAGCTTGAGTAAAGCCTCTTTTACAAAGAGAAATAAGAGTAAACTTGTAAATTCCTCTACAACGTGTTTGTTTGCACTCTTAAGCACTCACCCAATCCTAAAACACTTGAGCAAATATAACAATGTAAGCTCACAAGTGTTGTCTATACAAAGAATGAAAAATTAAACTCCAAGACATGTTTTGATCATATGATTGTTGACTTGAGGATCATTGGTCATCCATAGATGCTTGGAGGTCCCTTTTATCTTCTCAATTGAGTTTCTAGCTGTTGAGATTGAACTAGAGCCGTTGGAGCTTTTATTTCCCGCAATAAATGCAGTTCTAGAGCTGACCGTATCGATACGCAGGTAGCCGTATCAGTACGTGTTCTTCAGAAACTAGCCGTTGAGCTCTTTCCAGCTTATGCATATCGATACACTTAGGAGTGTATCGTTACAACCTGCAATTTAAAAGACCGTTAAGAAAATAGCTGTTGGGGTTTTTACCACGTAGGCGTATCGATACGCTAAGAGGTGTATCAAAACGACCCATCTCAGTATCGATACGGGCAAGCCCTGTACCGGTATGGGTTTTGGTAGTTTCAAATAGACTATAGCTGAAACCCTAAAATGTATCGATACGAGGCATACCGTATCGATACAGTTAAGTTGAAAACTTGGTTTTGGCTACTTTAAAAACGTTTTAAATCTTTCCAAAGCCTTGTAAAACCCATCAAACATATATTTTCAAGTTGTTTGGCCTTAAAATCATTTTTGAAATCTTTTCAATTTAGTCCAAAACTATTTTTCAATTACTATATCAAAACAAATATCCTAACAATTGCATGCAGGGGTGTTCATGGTAGGTTAACCGTATCGTTTATATTAAACAGTTGGTTAACCGTTATAGCGGTTATTAACCGTAACCTAACCGTTAAGAAATGACCAACCGTTAATTTTTTTAATGGTTAACCATTAAGAAACGGTTTGGTTACAGGTTAACTTGTAACCTATCACAAATTTTCATTTCAAATATTCATATTTCTTTTTAGAATAATAAATCTACCTCTTTAATAAATATTGTATTAAAATTAAAAAAACTTAAATAGGGAGATTTTAAACCCAAACTTTATACTTAGTTAAAAAAATACCTATAAATTAACTATTAACTATTTTTTAACAATTAAATTAATTAAAATTGTTTGATCTTGACAATTAAATTAACTAACTTATAAAATAAATAATTATATTAATTAATAGTTACGGTTTATTTTAGACGCTCCTAATTACACGTAAGCCGACACAATTGAAAAAGGAAGCAATTCATTACTCGTTGAAGTGGAAATGTTGGAGTCGATACAAAAGGAGCAATAGAAACACCTTTTGGATACTTCAATGTCAACCTATTGGAGTTTGAGCAGCCCCACTTGCACTTCTGTCCTCGTACCTACCCCAATTTCCAAGATTAATATGGTTTTTAAGAATCAAGTTCCAAAAAAATCAAATTCGGAATAAATTGCGATTTATCATAATTTTTTATAATTTTTATTTTTTGTTTAATTATTTTTGTCACATATTAATTTTTTTACAAAATTTTAAGAAAAAAGTTTATATAAGATGTATGATGTAAAATAATTTAAGTGATAAATTTATCTTTAAAAAGTTAATTTTTATTTTTGTTGGGATATAAAAAAGTAAATACGTTTTATAAAGGTTGTTGAGTTTTTTAAAATAACAATTTAAGTAAGACAATTTTAAAACACAAAAGTAACAGCTTTATTTGGACAAATAGAGTAACATCTAACACATTAATTGGTTAATTTGACTTGAAACACTGGGGCTACAGAAGTTCATCACAAAAACGACCAATGAAGGAGTTAGAAATTAATATTAGTAGTAAAGTATAACTAATCATAAAAATAATGATAAAGTCTAAATAAATTAAAAATTAAAAGTTTAAATAGGTAAAAATCTCGTTATACTTTTTAGTAATAGAAGTTTGAGAGAGCACATCCTCATGCCAAATTATGGCTCTGTTATTGAGGACAATCTTTTAAGTTCTAACCCTATTTATTCAATTAACGTCATAATAATTAATAGTGTTAATCTTAAATGTGCTCCAATCTATATCCTCTTAAATGTTATAATAGCAAGCATATCAACTAAACTAAAACTTAATCGAAAATTTCTTAAAATTTAACGATTTGATAGTACTACATTAAGTCAATAACTATTTAAAGCACCAGAATAGATATTTTCAAGGTACAAGGGTCACATTCAAATATTTGATTAATTTCGGGCACAATTGTGACTTTATGAATCGGTAGGAGGCCAAAAATTTTGATTAAACGGAAAAACATATCTTAATCGTGGTGTCAACATGTTTAAAAGTAAAAATTTAAAATCAATTATGGACATTGATTGTAATCTTGAAAAAAATAAGGTAAAAGTTATTTTTACAATTGATCGTAATTTTTACACTATATTTTAACACAATTATAATTTTTAAGAAAAAAATTTCTAAACATAAATTACGCTACTTAAAATTAATTTTATTAAAAATCAATTTTATAAATGACGATTATCTAAAATTAATTGTAAAGCAAGTAGTTTACGAAGAAGGCACGTTTTCCGTATTTTCCCCATAAACACTAAAAAAAGCAGTCAAAGTTGCAACGTAACAATTATAACAGAACAATTTTTTTGATATTTTTGAAGATATTGAAAGGAACCCACTTTCTTCTTCTTTTTCAATCCCTTTGAATACTGCAAAAAGATCACATAAACAGAGGTAGAAAGCAAGCAGAAAGCATGAGATTGCAACAGATTATGGCGGTTTCTAAGATTCTCTCATCGCTTTTGCCTCGCATTCGTCGACCCAATGCCTCTCGTCAGGTATTCGTCTTCACTTTGCTGATTTGCTCTCCAAATTCCCATGTCTCGTTGTTGTTGTTTTTGATTAGATCCTTTTGTTTTGGTCAGGTGAGTAGCGTTGCTTCTGCGCTTAAAAGTTCCCCCATATTCCGAACCATGGGTCTAATTGGCGGGAAATGGGTTGAAGCTTATGATCACCACACTCTTCAGGTTTCTTTCATTTCACGGAATTCTCCTTTTATTTAGGTTTTTCCGTGTCTTACATCACTTTGTGCTGTGTGTCATGCCAGGTTAATAATCCTGCCAATGGGGAACTTATAACAGAGATTCCGTTTATGGGTACACTGGAGACCAATGATGCCATTTCTGCTGCGTCTGAAGCTTTTGAATGTACCGTCATAAACACGTATTTCATGATTTTTGGATCACATGCTTATGATGTTATTGGTTTCTTTTGGCTTTTGGCTTTTCTGTGACTTTTCTGATTAATGAAATGTTTGATATTAGCATGATATGAAGCATTTATGTTCTGATGCATTTTAAATTTTGGCTTAAATAGCAAAATGTGTGGTATCAGTTGAGCCTAAATTATGTCATGCATTGATGTTGTTATGTAGCTATTGGACTGAGATTGTTGTTGGTTGGTCTTGACATGCTGAGTTCAAAGTTCAGTCAGGATTGAAATCAAGTTTAACTGATTATCCTCAATTTTTTTCTTAGCTTGGAGTAAACTCACTGCTGTTGAGAGGAGCAAGTACCTTAGAAATTGGTATTATCTTTGTCTGATCTCTTTATATGATATATATGTACTGAAATATGAAATGGTGATCCATTAGAAAAGAACTATGTTTATCTGTACTATTTAACTTGAGGTGTTTTGATAAACTATTATAGCTAAAGGACACTTAGAATTTGATGTATATGATTTTTAACCATGAAAGATGTGTTTTTTAGCAAAGTTTCGGAGTACAATCTCCTGTGTTTAGATCAAAATGTTCCAGATTTGCAGGATATTTTCTAACTTGGAACTTTAAATGCTATCTTATTTGAATGGCTAATACCCAAAATTTAGTTATTTGGTTAGACTAAACTAGTATTTTCCGTTTATGGCCTGCTTAATGAAATATAGATAGCAGGTTTTTAGATATCAACTAAACCTTTTTTTCCTTCTTTCACATGTATTTAACAGGTATGATCTTATAATGACCCACAAGGAAGATCTTGGGAAAATAATAACATTAGAGCAAGGAAAACCTTTAAAAGAAGCCCTGGGTGAGGTAATCAAATTTATTGTTATTAAATTGAGCAACTGGCTTTGACTGTTGGCTATTCTTTGTCAATTCTGATTCTAAGACTTAAAATATAGGTTAATTATGGGGCAAGTTTTATTGAGTTCTACGCAGAGGAAGCCAAGCGGGTCTATGGAGATATAATTCCAGCTCCTCTATGTGACCGTCGTTTGTTTGTTCTAAAGCAGGTGGGAATACATTTGTCTTCTTTATGTCCTCCATGCTGCCACTTGCACTTGATTTCTTCCAATATATAAATGTGGTCACTCATAAAAAATTTAATAATATTTGGCAGCATTTGGTGTCATATCTTGGCACTTTTGTTATGTTTTTAGCTCAGGTAGTTGGCTAGGTTTTACGAAACCTTTTGGGTATTTTGTATGCTTTGTAGACTCTGATGCATTTTCTTTGTTTTAATAATATTTCTTTGGGCACTCTTTCCCCCTTAGTAATAAGGGTTTTTTTTTTAAACGAGGCCCAATTCCTATAAAAAAAATACTGCAGATCCTGTAATTCAATCTCTCAACAATTTCAAGGATAGGCTAATACTTTTAGCTAATGTGTTTTCAACAGAACCCAAATGCCACTAACCACGGGCAGGTGTCTTGATCCTGCCCAGACCACAAGGGGAGGGCACCTTACCCTCATGATTGTCACATGGGAAATAGGCTCTTGTTGGAAATTCTAGCTCACATCCTGTAGCGGAAGGCATCATGAATATCTCATTAATCAGCTTTCTGATCATAGACATGATGCAATCACCCTATTTATACAAGACCCTCCAAAATCTAAAAGTTTGTGGCTTTAAGGAGTTGTTCTCAGTAAAATAAACTTGATAGGTATATAGAGGGGAAAATAACAGATGAGAACGAATTTCCTGCGTTTTTTTAGTGTCTATCCCTCTTCTCCTGCTGTTATTAAGCTGTCTTATTTTGCCAACGCCCTAGAAGCCAGTTATATAGAGTTATTTCGGTGACTAATGCTTATTCAAAGCTTTTATACATTTTTAGTGCTGAGTGCTGAAAAGGTAGTTTGAGATTTCTCATGTTTTTACTTTCCTGGGGTATTGACTGTCATCATTTCTTTTTGGCAGCCTGTTGGTGTTGTTGGTGCAGTTACACCCTGGAACTTTCCCTTGGCAATGATCACTAGAAAGGTGTGTGCTTATATATAGAATTTTTGGTCATATGATTTTCTCAATCTGCTACAGAACTAAAAGGTTCCTTTTCATGGCTGTATCAGGTTGGCCCTGCCCTTGCATGTGGCTGTACAGTGGTTGTAAAACCTTCTGAACTTACTCCCCTCACAGCATTAGCAGCAGCTGAACTTGCCCTTCAAGCAGGAATTCCTCCGGTAATTCTTTATGCATTTAGTACTTTTACTAGGTTTTATCATTCATCAAGTTGATATTGTTGTGTGGTAGCATGTAATGATAATTGAAAGCTTGTTCTAGAAATGGTAAATCAATGCCTGTTCAAGAAGCCAGATGTGATAGTTAACTAATGACTGAAATATCTTAGTTCTATTTCTGAACTAGAGATTTGTTTTTGAAACATAGATGGTTACATGCATGAGTACATATCCACGTATTTATTATTTGTGAATGTGTATGTAATGTGTTTCACCATGTGATAATAATTTGACGTGAAGTTTTGACTTCTCATATCTCATTCATAATGGAAAATATAGTGATCTAGTACCATCCTGCATGCATAGACAATCAAAAGTTTTTGATGCTTGCACTTTTAGGGCATCTATCATTGATTGTCTGCTTGCATTTAATCTTTTGGTTAAAAGTAGGGATTCATTATTGTGACCTATTGATGCAAAAGGAGGGATTAGAATAAGAAAACACAGATTCAGAGAAAATTAGTGGGAAAGGTATAGAAAGGCTTAAATGAAAAACCATCCCTTAAACTATGCCTTTTGTTTGCTTTTAGCCCTTAAACTATTTTTGGTCAAAATAAGTCCCTAAACTATAATTTCTTGTCATTTTAAGTCCCTAACTATCTATTGGTCAAAAAATCTTTGTGATGTGTCAACATTTTATTCTCCGAAATAAATATTTTTTGACTTAGGTAACTACTGGATTTTAAGTGACTAGAAATGATAGTTTAGGGACTAATTTTGACCAAGAAATAGTTTAAAGGCTAAAAACAAACAAAAGGTATAGTTTAGGGGTTGATTTTTCATTTAAGCTGAATTGGAAATGCAGAACATCAGAATCAATTGAAGGGTACATCTCAAATTTATTATTTATAGTTAAATCCTAAACCATGATCTAAATGCAAAATACCAAATATAACCCTACATGACAAAAAGAAGATTATTTAAGTTATAACTAGCTAGAATGCAAAAACTAAGAATGAAATATAGAAATACCAAAGAAGCTAAAAATATCAAAATTCATCTATAAGTCAAAATTAACCTAATTCAAAATTTTAGGGAACTAGGTCCAGGTGAGCAATCCCCTAGCTTCATCTGTGAACTAAGTTGGCATAACTAGAGGTATAATTGAGCCAATCAAAGCTCAAGAGGTAAGAAGCTGAAGCTTGACTTGAAACTCGAGGATTGGAATTCTGTTTGAGCTTGAATTGAGATTCAAGTTTCAAGCTTAGTCGAGTTTCAAATTAAAACTTGATCTCAATTTTAAATAAACATCGACCTGCTTTAGTTCATTCAATTTTGCTCATTTGCATGGTAAAAAAAATTGACTATGCTCAATCTCAAACTCGATTATTTGTGCTTGAGCTTGAGTCCAAATTGAAATTTTTTCTATACTATTTTAAAAAAGCTTGATTTAGTTTACAACTTACTAGATTTGACTCTTTCAAGCTTGGCCTGACAATGATTGAGCTGTATTTTAGTGTGTTTTCCTGAGCTGAACCAAGTAACCTGCACATATAGGTGCCTTGTTTGTGTCCCGAGGCCTGATAGAGTCCTCTCTAAATAGTAACACAATGGAAGAGGGGAAGGTTAGTCAATACTCATAGCCTGTTTTAGTTCACATCAAACTATTTGATGCATGAGTAAGGTAACAAATATGTTGCGAATGCTGGTCAAACTTCATGTAACATGATGAAACAACATAAACTATTCTTTGAACACATACTCTTGTTAATCTTGCTTTTATTTCCAGAATAATGTTGGTTTTCTAGGGCATATTCTTGGTTATTCGTTCATGTTGCTTCATTTGTTTCTTATGGGCTTTTATCTTTCAATCTTGTAGGGTGTTTTAAATGTGATTATGGGGAATGCTCCTAAAATTGGTGATGCTTTACTTGCAAGTCCACAGGTCTTCTACCCTTAACTTAAAAACCCAGCCATTTTGTCACACGATATCATGATTGATTTCCTTCTAGAAATAAATGGGTATATAATTTAGAGAATGTTATTTGTTCCTTCTTATCACTTATACAGGTTAGAAAGATCACGTTTACTGGCTCAACAGCAGTTGGGAAGAAGTTAATGGCCGGTGCTGCTGACACTGTCAAAAGGGTGTGGTTTTTCTATGAAATGGATACATACACCAAATCAGTGGGTTTTGAAAATCTTCATGCAGTTAACTGCCAATATTCTGAATTCTTCTAGGTATCGCTTGAACTTGGTGGTAATGCACCCTGCATTGTATTTGATGATGCAGACCTGGATGCGGCAGTTAAAGGAGCAGTAAGTTTTTGCACAGTAGAGTAGCTTTGATATATATTGACATCAATTGCATTCTCATCCTGGATATTCCCGAGTTCCATTTATAATTGGTTGTGGATCTGCAGCTACGGTTCTTGATGGCAATAGCAGTTACATGATTTTCCACAATCACTTTATATCAAGTTTCAAGCATATGATTTTTTCTTCCATATAGATCATCTTGTGTTACAATTTTTTGTCTATTCATACTTAATAGCATGTACAATTTTTTATTCTCCCCCCTCCCGAGCCGGAACAAGAGGAACTTTGGTAATTAATAGGATCTTACTTTTAGTTTCTGAACTCTCCACAGGGTTGTTCCGGAACTTATCATTGCAGTATCAGTCCATGTAGAGTGAGTGGCAAAACTGAACCTAAACCCAAAAACCACTTGAAATTCTGTCTGGTTCGAGTTGGATTGACTGGAAGGTCATTGAGTTGAAAATTTCTAACCAAAAGTTCCCAAGCACGATAGGGCTGAAACCTTATATGATCAAAGCTGAAATGACATGAGCAGAAGTAATCTGAAACAGAAAACCCAAAGCAACCTGAAACCTAAAACTGATCTGACCGTGATCCATTTTTACCCACAACTGACACTCAACCTGAAACCAAAATTAACTGTAAATACACATTCTACTATCCTTTCCAACTGTACCTTTCATTTTATTCTTAACCTAATCATGCACTCTTATCTTTGTGGCACCATTTACATACCATGCAATTTGCAGCTTGCAGCAAAATTCCGTAACAGTGGACAGACTTGTGTTTGTGCGAACAGAATAATTGTGCAAGAAGGTATGGCTTTAAATGCATTCAATGGAAATATGTAAGCAATTTCTTCTTTTAGCATGTTTCCCTATATTGAGAGACTTCAGGTGCATTTGGATCTAGAAACTGTTTGCTGGTGTCATTTCCTCATTCTAACTATGGTTTGTTATAGTTGATTCATTTTTTATGATTTAGAGCTCCTAAGGATGGATGATAGTCATGAAACTGCATGAATGCCTCTTGTCAATGCTGTGATAATAAATGGTCATGTTAGTATTTGCATTATATCCTATGCTCATAGTGGTGAAGATCTATGTTGCTCCAATTCTTCATTTATCTTGAAGTGTCAGTATCTGATATCACATCCAATACATATCTAAACATGAACATGGGCATATTTCTACAAATTTATGGAAATCTTTATTGAGAAAAAAAAGTTTGAGTAACATAGGTCCAGATGTATGCTAATTTCGTAGTGCAGTCGTTAATTCGTTTGTACTATTCTTTTCTTTTAGATTTATTGAATCATTTGTTTCAGGTATTTATGAGAAGTTTGCAGAGGCTTTTTCAAAAGCTGTCCAGAACCTGCAAGTTGGAGATGGCTTCACTGAAGGTGTGGCCCAGGTAGTTAGCCTATGCTATGCATTTGGAGTTCATATATTTATTGTTGTTTCCAAATTGGTCTTAACATTTATGTTTGGTGAGAGACTATGTGGTTTATGTTTCTCAGTCTTAAGTTTATAAGGATGATTGTTGATGAAAATTGTATCGATCTTTTTTTCTTGAGTTATTGTTTGGAAATAATAAGAGTTATAAGGATATGCAGTTATGTTGCAAGGCTAAATATCTCAGAGCTCTTTCTTTTAATTAAATCTAATCAGTGGATTTAGCTTAAAGATAATAATTGTAGTTTACTGTACTTACTTATGTAGGGTCCACTAATTAACGAATCAGCGGTGCAAAAGGTTAGCTTTGCTTTCTATTTTCCAGTTTTAATCAACTACCATATTTACGATTCTTTTACTTTTAGTGAATATCTCTACTATCTTTTACCTTTGGATTTTTCTTTTTTTCACAGGTTGAGAGATTCCTTCAAGATGCATCGTCAAAGGTTTGTCTTTGTCTTTCTTGTCAAACTATGCCAATTGTTTTAACCTATTGTTGGAAATATAAATTTGAAGATTTGGAGTTCATTTGATATATAAATTGTGAGAAAGATATGCTCATATAATATGAAATTAGTTGAGATTCGGCATGATTATATTTGAAAAGGTATAAAACATGAATTTTGAATTCTTAAATATGTATAGGAATTCCAAATTCACTACTCACTAGGCATCCAATGAATCCATGAATTTGAGAAATAATCATGAATGTTACACTTATGTGTTTATCGAACAACTTATACTATTTCAAATTTGTTGCTTACTATTTTGGACATACAAGTTACTGCAGTCTGCTACTAGTTATCATAGTATGCTGCTCTGGATTTACTGCTCAGAAGTTGAATAAAATGCATGAGTCAAGGAGTTGGGATATGATTTTTGTATGATTAGGACTTAGGAGTTGCAATTCCTCCAGATCATGCGAAAATCATCTCATTGTAACAAGGAAATTTATCTGTCTTTATTAATTTTAACTACCCAAAGCTGCATGTTTAATTTTAATATTTGATTAAACAAGAATGAACTGTAGTGTCTCCACAGTTCTTCCCCTACTATTCCTTCACTCTTTTGGTAACTGTTGCTATGTTCTATCTCTGCCCGCGAGGCTGTGACAGGCTAAAAATTATTTTCTGTTAATACTTAATTTATCTCGTCTCTCATCATTCTTTTTTGAAGGGAGCGAAAGTCATTCTTGGGGGTAAAAGACATAGCCTTGGAATGACTTTCTATGAGCCCACAATTGTTACTGGTGTCAGGAGTGATATGCTATTAGCAAGGTACGTCCTGATATAAAATATATCATTTGATGGTTGATAAAAAACATCTTCTGTTGTCACAGTATTTTACTGGGGACAAACTTTTTTTTAGTCTGCACGTAAGTCCTGATGGACTATATTATGATCTTTAATATAGCTTTTATTGACATGAATGCAGTCAATCTCCTTGCCATTTCCAAGGAGTACTAGAGTTTTCTGCATTGCAGAAGTGGTGAAGTGTTCAAAGTCAGTTTGGTGTCTAAGTTACTATGTCATCATGTACATAGTGTGTTAAATGTGCAGTTTTTTAACATTAAATTAAAGTAAATTTCTTGTCATGCGTACGCTATATCATGTTTGCTACATCAACTTTGCTGCTAGGCTGTGTCAATGTATATATATGTATAGTTTTTGAGAGGCAATTTTGTTTGTATTACCTCAGCGAGGAAGTATTTGGACCGGTGGCACCTCTTTTGCGTTTCAAAACCGAGGAAGAAGCTATCCAACTTGCAAACAACACTAAAGCAGGTTCATTTTTCAAGCTACATTTGTATTCTAATGAATAAACTAATCCATTTTCTTTTAAAATTCATTATTATTGTTTCTTTTAGCAAGTAGTCACAACTATCTGTGTAGTATACCTGATCAATCAGATCTCAGTAAAATACTCCTTCAAAATTGATTATGTACCGTCTTGTTGGAAAACATTGTACAGTTCAATTTATTAGAACACATACTTTCTTGCGCATATCAGGGTTAGCCGCTTACCTATTTACAAAGAATGTTCAACGGACATGGCGTGTCTCAGAAGCTCTCGAATACGGACTTGTTGGTGTTAACGAAGGAATCATTTCAACTGAGGTGGGTCATATTTGCATCTATTAAACAGATTAAGAAATAGAAATAGATGTAAATTATTGTTTGTTTGTTGGAATTCAGGTGGCACCATTTGGTGGTGTAAAACAGTCCGGTCTTGGGCGAGAAGGTTCCAAGTATGGGTTAGATGAATATCTTGAAGTGAGTACAATATCTTAAATGTCTCACCTTAATGTGCACACACGCACATATGTATATACACATACACAAGTATATTCCGAAAACTATTGTTGTTTTCATTTGCTTCTTGGTTGCTTGCTATTGCTGATGTTTGATGCTGATGCATAGGTCAAATATGTGTGCTTGGGAGATATGAACAGAACTTGAAGAAGGGAAAGGTAGTCTGACAAAAATAAAAGATTGGGAAAAGAGGAAACAGTGTCGCCCAACATCTAACGGCTGCTATGTTGTGTTAAGTGGAATTGAGGGTTTGATGTAGTGGAGTGTGCAGTCGCTGGTTTTTTTGTATGAATTTCTGCAATTCCTGTCTAAATAAATGTGAGCCGTCTCCCAGGCGATTTTGTATAAATTTCCAGCAATTGCTATCTAAATAAAATTTGAACAAACTAAATTCCTCTGCCCCCTCTAAAGCTAGGCCAACCGATCCATCCGACCAGCAGACAGGTCGGATGGACAACAAAACACTATAATGGAAAAGCACAAAATAACTTTCGATGGTCTTTAGGAAAGTACCAACCGTAACCAATTACAAAGAAATGTCTTCTAATAGAAGTAGAACTGGTTCGAAGCAACGCCCACTCATGCAAAGATAATTATAACTTCATGGCCAGCAACATGTTAAAAGCTGCCCTTGATAGAAACTGGTATCATCCACTCTCAATGTTACAGCTTGTGCCTAACCTACCACTAAAACAACCTAACTACAGATAAAGCAGTGCTTGGTTTAATTCTGATGGATAGAACCAATTATAACGAGGTGGCGAATCAAGAATCGCTTTGCTGCTGCCCCGGTTGCTGCTGCTGTGGCTGACCCTGAGGCCACGGCATGAAAGCCATGTGCGGTCGAGGCCGCTGGCCTGGATACAAGGCAGCTGGATCAATTGACTTTCCCATTATCATCCCTGGTGATCCCACGGGATGCTGTGGGACATAGTAATATGGAATATCAGCAGGTGAACCAACTAAAGGAATAGTGGCCTTGGTGACCCCAGGTCCCTCCTCTTTCAATTCATCTCTCGGGATAATATCGACTAAGAAATCAAAGACGTCGGTCCTTGAAATCGCAGCTGCTATATCATTCTTTTGTAGTGTCCTCCTTTTGTTCTCTTCTGTATGGATCCAAGAGCGTAAAGTCAGTTCCAGGATGAAAATTTCGCAAGCTTTTGCAAAAATTACTGGAGCCTCTGCTGATATCATCCTCACATCTTCATCCGCTTTCATTATCTTTTTTATCCGAGCAAGCGGGAGACTGTGATTCTTGAAGTCTACTGTTTGCTCAATTTATCTGGTTGGCCCAGAACACTTGAAGGTGCTGTTGGTGGTGAAAGTGATGAGCTTGTTGGTAGGCAAGTTGATGTGGAGAACTAGAGAAAGTAGCTGCAGGCTGAGTTTGTGAAGGTACAGCTACTGCTGGAGTGCCGGATGCGACTATTTGAGCAGTTTGGTAAGGAGCATTAGAATAGCCCATCTGCCCAGCACCAGGTACAACTCCCATTGCAGGCTGTTGCTGCTGCTGTGTTTTCTCCTATTGATCCATGGTGATTCTACAGAAGATCCCTTTGATCTTTTCCTATCTTCTCATTACCCCCGCGCTGTTACAAATAAAGATTGAAAAGTATATATTAAGCAGATAAAAGTGTTATCTTGCTAATAGATTATCCAAATCATCATTTTCAAGATCACATAGAAATAATACACAAATGGTGAAAATAGCACATACTATATCTCTTTTTATGGTTTTACCATTAACATGACAAGAGCCGTTAACACAATGCCGAATCTAAAAATCTAAAACAAATTTTACAGGGCATCAAGATCAAATGCAGAAGCAAGACTAGATCTCCAACGTGCAACATCATACAAAAATGAAGCAGTCGATAAAGATAACTAAATATTTGGCAATCACTGCATGTTGGTGGACATGTATCATAAAATAGACATACCAACACTCGACAGCCACATATGCATCAATTAATGTTTCCCATGCTCTTCCAATCATTTGAGCCGCAGTTATTATAAACTCGAGTGCTAGTCAAAAAGAATTAAAACATGTTTGATTAAGTTGGATTTCAACAATGTCTATAATTAACTATAGAACTTCTTGGATTCGAACTTCTGAAGAATTGATCATACTCGTACCGGACACCTGCCGTTAACTCTGACTCGGGATAACTTAGCTATATAATTAAGTTCACAAGAAAGACAATTTTCATTCCAGTGCTGATTAAAAGTTAAAGCAGATGACCAGCCACTTGAATTTCAGTAGTTTTTTTTCCAACCTGCAAATATAATTGATATTTGAATTGCTTTAACAAAACCCTGAAATACATATCTAATATTAAAGCTGAATACTTTTAAATTCCAAATCCTAAACTTTAAAAACTATCACATGCAATTGACATGCATAAGTAGCCTAATTACAATCAAGCAGATGCATTTTTAATCCATAGCATTGGGAAAAATACAAACAAACAAAAGCCCAAGACTTTCTTTCCTTTTTCATGCCTAAATAACACTAATTGTTTTTTTAGAAAGAAAACCATACATGCAATGTAAAGGAAGTAAACTTCTGAGCCATTTTATACAAACAGTAATACTAACTACTCTGCTTGCTCCCTTAGATTAACTAAGAACTGATAACAAACTTCTTCTCCAAGAGAAGAAAACAAATGAGTTTTTAGAACAATAATGGCCGATTTTAGCTTGGGGATTAGTCGTCTGAAACCCAAACCAATACAGAAGATAAAACCCAAAATAGAAATTTTCTTTATGGTCCTTTCCCACCAACCAAACAAGAAAAAGTAAAAATCCAATAAAACCCAGAAATATAAATTTAAAAAGGTTTACCTGTGATCTATCTTCCTTTCTTCAGTTGAATCTTCTCAGGAACCAAAAAGATAGAGAAAGACAAAGTGAGACTAGAAACGGAAGAACCGAAGGAGCTTTCAATTTGAATGTGAATAAAAAATAGGGTAAACTACTTAGTTAACCACTCAACTATTGAGTATGATCTGTTTTGACCAATAAACTAGAAACGGAAGAACTGAAAGAGCTTTCAATTTGAATGTGAATAAAAAATAGGGTAAACTACTTGGTTAACCACTCAACTATTGAGTATGATCTGTTTTGACCAATAAATTACAAAAATTCAAAATTCGACCCCAATTATTTAATTGGACCTATTTTGACCACCAGCCGTTAAAATTTATATAATTACACATTTGGTCCATGTTAGTTACATATTATATCAATTTGTTCATAATTTTAATTTAATTAAATAAAATTAATCAACCAATCGAATGATGGCACGTGTCATCATCCGATTGGATGAATTTCTGAAAATTAAAGAGTTAGGAGTGTGCTTGGTGTGGGTTAAATCTAGGATCTGTTGGGTAAAAAAAACCAAACAATCACCACTATACCAACATTTTCATATTGATATAAATTGTAACCTATTATACATATGCGGTCCTCTTCCTAGCACCAAATCACCACTTAGCTTGTTGAATGAAATATCAATGCGTTGAAGCTGAGTAAGCTGGATATATTGGGCTGGGATTTCACCGATGAAGGAGTTTTTCCGAGGAAACCATAAGCAATCCTTTGGGAATGGTTGGCAAATGAGAATCAAATCTGTTCCCACTCAAATCCAGTAACTCCAATGGAAGCAAAACAGGTCTTTCAAATGTTTGACTGTTTCCGAGCTTTACAATTGCTGGAAAGCTTCAGTCCATGGTGCTTGCCGCTACAGTCATGATCCACGGTGTGGTGTTGACAGCAGTGTAGTCCCCCGGTCCATTGTTACCTGCGCTAAAGGCGACAAAAATCTCTCTTTTGACAGCATAATATTAATATGATGCAATAGCAAGGTAATCTTGATAATATGGCCCTGCTTCCGAAGGGGATCCCAAAGAAAGAGTCAACACATCAACCCCGTCTTCAATGGCTTTCACAATAGCCATCAGGATATCAACGCTTGTACATCCTGACCAACAAACTTTATACGCTGCAGATGAAAAGCTTATCACCCATGATTTTGAGCTTGCACGAAATGCTTACATTTGCAGATGGAGGCAAAGTGCAAAACAACTTCTTCGATCGTACCAGATATCAAGTTGTTTCGGGTACTCTAGATGCTTTTTGAGTTGAAGAAGAGCAAATATATAAAAGGGTGCAATTTTTTTTAACATGAATAAGTTGGTGCAGTGGTAATTACTTGAGTTTTTCACCCAAGAGATCTTAGGTCCAACCCACACCAAGCACAAATTTTATTTAATTAAATTAAAATTATGACCAAATTGATATAATATGTAACTAATAGGGATCAAATGTGTAATTATACAAATTTTCACTAACAACAACTTCACTATTCCGTTAGATTTTAATGGCCGGTGGTCAAAATAGGTCAAATTAAATAGTTGGGTGGTCAAATTTTGAATTTTCGTAGTTCGTTGGTCAAAACAGGTCAACCCAATAGTTGAGTGGTCACCCAAGTAGTTTACCCTAAAAAATAAAGGAAATGATAAAATACTTAAATCATCGCTCAACTTTGCTCTATAACCTATTTTGGTCACTGAACTTTCAAAACGCTCAATTTACGCATTAAACTTTACTTTCTTAGCTATTTTGTTCACTCTGAATTATTTTATTAATATTTTGGTATAATATGGCATATTTTATTATTATCAAATAGAAAAATAATTTAAAATAAAAGTAATTTATTGGTAAATTACAAAAATTATCACTGAACTTTACTCTCCGACCTATTTTGGTCACTAAACTTTCAAAACTATTAATTTACTTACTGAACTTTATACATTGATCTATTTTGATCACTCTACCGTTAAATAATTAATGATGTTATGACATGACACACAGAACCAAAATGATGTCGTTTTAGAAAAACCTAATTTGCATCAAAACGACGTCGTTTTATATCCTTATAAAAAACTTTTTCTTTCATTTTTCTTATAAAAACTATTTATTTCACTCAACGTCGTTGTCGTCGTTTTGGTATCTTTCTTCGTTCGCCGTCACCAAAGATTTGATGAAATGAAAGATTAAATATTCCATCACCACCAACAACAGCAAGTTCTGGATGAAAATATGTCTAATTTGACATCTGCATCTGGCGAAAAAAAAGTGTTTATTCAAGGAACAATGCCGGTGGCTCTACCAACCAACCTCCTCAATCTTAATCGATCAAAAAAAGAAAAATCAACAAGGCAATTTAGGTTTCTGTCCAAACTTCAAAAACCATTATCTTAAAAAAACAATGTTCATTATTTTTTAATTTTTACATCTTTTTTGTTTTGGTTTGGTTGTTTTCTTGACCAAACTCAGATGCAGAAGTGATAGCTTTTTCACTCAAAACACTCATAGCAACCAACATGTTCTTTTTTGACATCTGCAACAAAAGGTTCCAAAGAGACCAAAACCTCCAGCTTCACTAGAGAGGCCATAACTTAGCATGGAAGTAGTTTTCGGTCTCAACTTGTCTTCTTCACGTGAAGAGCTTGGATTGATCCATCCGTATGAAGATGAATATGCAATAAGTCGTTTAAAGAGACGATAAAATTTTGGTGACGAGAGGGTGATGCCGGTGGGGTTTGGGTAGAATTTAGGAATTTTATTTTTTATTTTAAATCTTACATGTCAACCAGATATTAATAAAAAAATCCATGTCACAATTAAATATTAATAAAATAAGTCACGTCATTGGACTGTTAATGAGAAAACGGATGAGTGACCAAAATAGGTCAATGTATAAAGTTCAATTGTAAATTGATCATTTTGAAAGTTTAGTGACCAAAATAAGTTGGAGAGCAAAGTTCAGTGATGATTTTTGTAGTTTACCCAAATAATTTATTTTTATTTTAAATTATTTTTATATTTAACAATAATAAACACGTCATACCAAAATATTAATAAAATAATTTTGAGTAATCAAAATAGGTCAGAGTAAAGTTTAATGAGTAAATTGAGCGTTCTGAAAGTTCAATGACCAAAATAGGTCAAAAAGCAAAGTTGAATGATGATTTAGGTATTTTACTCTAAAAGAAAATACTTTGATACACAATGATAGGAGCCTTTTAATGTTAGAGTTTAGGGTTTTAGGTCAGAGTTTAAGGTTTGAGGTTTTAGGTTGTAGGAAGTAGAATTTGTGATTTATTATTAGACTTTAGAGTTTTGGGTTTGGGGTTTAGGTTTCTGGGTGTAAAGGGTTAGACATTTAGGTTTTAGGTTTTATATTTTAATTATGAAGGGTTGTGTAAATTTTTTTTACAGCTTGTGTTTCAAAATATAACTCATAAATAAAGGGTAATTATATCATGCACTGCACTGACGGCGGGAACTTTTTGTTTCCACAAGTGCTCTTATTTTAAGAGTTAGAGACATCTATAAACTCTACATTAAATCTTTATTATCTAAAATTAAAATATTTATGAAAACAAAAAATTCCACTGCCGGTACAAGAGATATTTTTCTATAAATAAAAATAAAATAAAAACTTCTAATTACTCCAATATTGCCATTAAATTTTAGTTTTGCTCCAACTTGGTCACTAACCCATTAACAGTCGTTAAAAGAGTGACGTGAAAATTAATATATTTTGTATAATAACATATTTAGTAATCTCTAAAAGTTCGTTAAAAGAGTCAGTTATGAGTGGAGAATGTTTCACACCCCCCACCACACCCGAAAATCGGTACCTAAGAATTCGTATTGTATTTAACTAAAAAATTAAATTCGAATCTAACTTGATTAATAATCCCTAAAAATGCATGATCATATCGTCTGAGCCTAAGTCTCGTAATTTATGGTACCCGAAGGAGATGACGCTCGAATATTCGGGACGACACTCCCGAATGGGATATCGAAAATTTGAGGACTAAACTAAATGCTACAAAATATAATGCATGGACAAGATAAATATGACAAAATGCATGGGCAATTAATATGATGAAAAGGTACAAAGCATGAACAAACAAACAAATAAATATGTACGTGTAAGCACGGTGTAAAATATATAAACATGTGTTAAAAAATGCTACCAATATGCAAGCAAAATATGCGCATACAAATATGTAAAATAATATACGGAAGATTTAATAGTATATAAAAACAAAAATATGAAAGAGATGTTTACATAGATTCGAAACAACAAATGTAATATATTATTTGACTGTAAAAAACTCTACAAAAAAGATGTATCCACTACGCATGTGAAACCGTGTATATATCTATGTATATATATGTTACACTGCCATGAAAAACCATATATATATAAAAACTATATAAAAAGATGATAAATGCTAAAAAAAATGAAAAGAGCATGGATTGAAAATGTAAATATTTCCTTGAATGAAAAAAGAAATAAATATATGCATGAACAATATGAATACGTCAACAGAAATACAGAGAATAAAATAAAGCATAAATGATAATAAAAAATACATCAACAAGATATATTGAATTAAATAGCAATGGTCAAAGACAAAAAAATAAATGTACAAATCTGAAAAAGACCAGAGTAAACACACACAAAAAAAACGATAATAAAATACACAAAATTAAATGGCTCCAGATATAGGATCAGATTGAACGAAAATAAAGAAAAATGTAAGAAATTAAATAAATATTTGGAAATGAGATCAAACATAAATTAAATTGCGTAAATTAAATACATAATTAAAAAGTTAGAGGATTAGATTAGATGTTAGTAAGGGCATCGAGCCATAAATAAATACGGGTCATCCCCGGTTCGGATCACCGTAAGACCGTAGACAAATCATAATCGAACAATAAAATAAATGCGAACATATAATAATATAAATATATAAATATAAACAATAAACAAATATATATATATATAACTAATCGATAAAGAACCATATACAGATATATTATATAAATACATATATATATGTATATAACAATCTATATGTGCATATAATAATCTATGTATACTATACTTATCATATAATAATACTATATAATACGTAGAAATGGACTGGAATGAAAAAGATATTAAAAACAGTATTAGATGGCACTTAAAAAAGAATAAATTAAAGAAAGAAAGAAAAAACATGAAACAAGGAGAGCAGATTCGTTCATTTCCCAAAATCAAAAGTTTACAGCTCAATAAACAGAAATATCTTCCTTTCTCTCGATTCTCAGTGAACCAGAACTCCAGCCCTCTAACACCTCAACGGCGATACTCCCTCTCCAAGCGTCGATCATCGGCAAAAGCTCTCACGACGGTAGGAGTAAATCGAAATTAAAACCCAACCGAAAACTACAAATCCCTTTCCTATTCGAGGATCTCGTGAACTCCGAGCCCCACCAGATTAGTTTTCTTTACTTTTCTGATTTTTGACGGTGTAATGTCGGTGATGGTGTGGTGGGACTTAAGGAGAGTGGTGAGGAAACGGTGTGAAATGGTGATAGCGTGCATGGATATCGAAGGGTGGCTCAGTTTTAAAAAGAATAGGGGCTATGGATTCTCGGGTTGAGGGGATGAGGGTGCTGAACGGTGTAAAAAATGGCGATCAAAGCTTAGAGAGTTTTTTTTTTTAGATGAGGAAGAACAGCGGGTAGATAACCGTAGGAGCTTGAAGGTTGGTTAGGGTAATGGTTTTGTAGTGGTGATGAAGATAGATTGATGGGTGAGGGTGAGGGTGAGGGTGAGGGTGTATCATAGGGGCATGGTGGTGAACATGAGCTATTGGTAGGGGCATAGATCTGCCGTGTAGATCCAAAAAATGCATTCAATGCATTGTTTTTTTTTTTGTATTTTTACTTTATTTTATTTAATGGGATAGTGAATCCGAATGAAAAATATATATTACAAGTTATTAAAATTTACTCGTCATCATTATATTGTAGGATTAATTTATTAAAAAAAATGACATACAAACATATTAACTCAAACATTATTAATTATTTAAAGAATGAGTGTTTGACATGACAAAAGAAGACTAATAATAATGGTTATGTTAGTTAACGATAATTAAATGATGAGATTGATGCAATTAAAGAATTTAAGGGCTAAAATGATGAAATTAAAAAAGAAGAACAACATTATTGATTTTGAAAGACTACTAGAGCTAAATTGATACAATTAAAAAAGAACAACAATATTACTGATTTGAGATTATTAGATGAATAATTTATCCTTTAAACTTGTACTTTTTAATGACTTTGTGTGTATATATATGCTTATTTTTTGTGATAAAAATATATATGCTTCATTCTGAATCATGTTAATTTTGCTATGTAAATTATAATATTATTTTTTTGTTATTCTTTCGGTTTTTAAGATTTTGTCCTGATTAATCTGGATCGATCTGCATAGCACACCTGGCTTTGGTGGGTGAGTCTCTTAGCAGGAATTTTCTGCATACACAACACCTCGAACTCGAGATCTACTTAAACGGAACCAAATTGCTTATCACTTAGACCAACCTGATAATATAATATCACTATTTATTTGTATGAACTTAATGATGATAAGTCCATAAATATGTATGATGAGTTTGTAAAAGTATGAATTGATTATTGCATCGTGTGTGTTACTCAAGTCATAAAATTCTTAGTGTGTCATAATTATAATGTAGATGGCATTAACAATGGCACGCGTTGGATTTGATATGCTTGTTGTGGGTGTGAAAAGTGTGTAAAAATTTGTTGTATTGAAATTATAAGTCCTAGTGTTCGGAAATATGAAACCCTAAGTTTTGATATTCAAAATTTCAAATCAAAAATAATTTCGATAATTATCAACAATTTTTAGAATATGTGATTATAAACACTCATATTATTTTATTTTTTTTAGATTATGAGTTCACTATCTATTATAAGCAAAATTCTCCCTCCGTTAAGTAGTATCTGTTCAAAAAAATAATCGAGAACTGTACGATGGTTTTGATACTGAGATTTTCGGTAGTCAATTTGGTTTTGAAACAAGTAGGTGAGTTTCGACCCTCACTAACATGGGAAAATGATTTATTTAGGACTTTCTAATTGCCATGAATTATACTCTAGTCCTCAAGTTTGATGTGCAGTACAATTTAATCCCTTATTTTATAATAAAGGAAAGATTGATTTGATGATATTACGATTGAATTAGATTTAGGATGTTAGACTATTTATCTAAAATTTATATCAATAATTCTTTAATTGCAATCCCCGACACGCCAATAAGGCCCCGTTTAGGAACGAGTTATAAACCAACTTTTGGAGCGCTACTGGAAAAGCTGCGCCGAACAACCAAAAATTATGCGTTTTCAAACTAACTTCTGCACTTGATTTGCCTCCAAACCCAACTTTTTAAAATGGTTGTAAATTTCAACTTCTCCCTAAACCACCGTTCTTACCTTTTTTACCTAAATCCCGTTCTATAATCAATCGTGAACGGAATCTAACACCAGAAGATTGCAACAAGGAAACAACACTGAAAATTGGAAATTTTGAAAAATCAATGCAGAATCCGTCTTGTGCCCTAAACCCTATATTTATTGGTTGAAGAAGCTCGATAGCTAAATAGGCCCAATGTTTCAAAATCGCTGTCCTGTCTCTATGGATCAATATTACCTTGATTTGTGGATCATCCTTGGGAAGTTATTTTCAAACACAATCATACACACTTTTTATCGGTCATTGATGTGAGCATGGCCACGCGCCTTACATTATTTTCTGCAATCTTTTTGAGACCGTTTGATCCAGGCAAGTTGTTTACATTCGAGAAGTTTCAAGAAGCTTATTCGAGCTTAATTTGGGATGTTAAAACTAAGGTCAGATTTATGAAGGTGTATTTCAACCCAAAGAAAGAACCCCCACCATCATCGAAGATCTTCGAGGCTAATTCTAAGGGAGTTCTTCCTTATTCCATCTTTTACTTGTGCATGAGTTTGCATGAGTATTAATGGTTTGCATCATAAATTACATGAATAAATAAGCATGCTACTTCATTTAGCAATTAGAATATTTAAGCATGTTAGTTTAATTAATGTATGTCAGTTTAATTAATGCAAGTTAGTCATTTAAAAGCATGTTTGTTTATGTTTGTGAGTTCATTTAGTGTGTTAGTTTCACTTAATTAAATTAGTTCATTATATGTAACTAGTTTCATTAATTAAACTAGCTCATTCAAACTGGTTTGGAATTTGCTTTCGTTTTAATAAACAAGTTGTTGTTTAATGGATGTCTAATGTGTTAGGGAATTCATTTGGTCAAATGGCTGATCATTTTGTTTAAGAATGACAAAGCATTTACCACCAATTGAAGGCACTTGAAGACACTTGAAAGAGGCTGATCAGTTTCATCTAGGAATTCAAGGCATGAATTAAAAATAGCACTTAAAGAAGGAATTCAAGGAGTCTCATACTTTTAGACAACTCATTCACTATTTTTGGATGAAATCCATGCATATCTGGGTTTGGAAGTCTTCTTCAAATTTATTCTTCTATCTCTTAGCTTTCCGACGCCTTTTGAATCACCTCAAGTCGATATTGGGAGCTTGAGATATGATCGTTTTAGTGAAGACAGTGCAGGCTAAAATTTCATTACGGGAAATGCATGCATGGGAGCCAAACAATTAAAGTCCATCATTATCAACCATTTAGAGAGGCTGTTTGAATTCTAAAAGGAAGACAAGCCTTAAAAGCTATCTTTATCACTCAATTGAAGGCCCCTATTATTCATATAATCAAGACATTCAAGTCATATCTGGGTTTAGAAGTCTTCTTCAAATTTATTCTTCTATCTCTTAGCTTTCCGACGCCTTTTGAATCACCTCAAGTCGATATTGGGAGCTTGAGATATGATCGTTTTACTGAAGACAGTGTATGCTGAAATTTCATTACGGGAAGTGCATGCATAGGAGCCAAACAATTAAAGTCCATCATTTTCAACCATTTAGAGAGGTTGTTCGAATTCTAAAAGGAAGACAAGCCTTAAAAGCTATCTTTATCACTCAATTGAAGGCCCCTATTATTCATATAATCAAGACATTCAAGTCATTCTTTATCATCTTTTTGGAGGCTTTTCATATTCTACAAGGAGACATGTAATGAATGCCATCTTTATGTCATTCAAGAAAGATGAATGGCTTGTAGATGAGCATGGAATAGGAAGAGACACTCCTCTTTTGGATGGCAACGCGTCTACATACATCAAGTGTCCACATTCATCCCCCTTTCTTTCATGAATGAGCCAGCTAAAGAAGCCCAAGAGTCATCCACCCCTTTGGACGAAATTATGTCTCCATTCAGCCTCAAAAGTGTCTAAATTCATCCTAGACTATTTAGAATATTCAGCCACTAAAGGAGATAAGAAGAAACAAAACATTCAAGAGCATTCAACACCATTTTGATGAAGCATTCATATCCTTTGTGAGACATTTCATATTCAGCCTATGAACACTATAAATATGCCCCATTTTTCTTTCCTTTGAATCAGACTTTGATATATAAAAATCCTCTTTGAGAGTTGCTTTCTTTCTAGCTCTTTTGAAGAACTTTATCGGCTTCAAGTTGTTCTTGTGATCTTCACTCCATTTTCATTTCTTTATATTGTTCGTTCCTAGCTATTTATAGCTAGAGGGTCACAATCCATACTCTATCACTTCGATTCCATCACTTTATATTGTTGGTTCCTAGCTCTATATAGCTAGCGGGTCACAATCCGTCAACCATTTCAAACCTACAAAGCCACGCCACCACCACTATCTTCCATATTCATATTTCTTTCTACCATAATTTCTAACACTATCCATTCATATCTTAAACCCAGTTGTCACAGCAAACTTCACAACCCCAGTTGCCACGGTAAACAATATTCAAGTTCTTACTTGAATCACGATCGGACAACAACATATATGATTCAGAACTCTTAACTGGGATCATATCAGTCATTTTTCGTGTCTTAATACTAAAAAATTAAATCTTACATTCTAATCTTAAACCTTAACCTTAAAAATTAAACCTTACATTCTAAACTCTAAACCCTAAACCTAAACTCATTTTATTAATATCTAAATTTATTTATGAATGGACCTCTACCCTAACTCTATCATAATTAGGGGTGTTCATAACTGGGTCTTATGGTACCCAAAAGCCTAATAAGTCCAATAGCACTACCATAGTATTACTATGTTTCATCTTCTCTTCCACTTTATTAACTTGCATTATAAACTTATTGAGCATCTAGATACTCACATTGAGCCAATTATGAACGCCCTTAATCCTAATCGACAGGTCTAGTGAGTATGCATCACCTTTGCATTAATGAATGAATTGATATATATATTAAATAAAAAATAAAAGATAAACGAGGCAACAACTTTATTAAGTTTTTCTTTTAAAAAAATATGAATTGGCCATGGTCATGGCCACCTTAAATGTCTTGTTCTTTGTCGGCTGTCCAAACTCCAAAGGGGCAAATGGGCGAAGACAACAACATGGTGTTACTTGGGGAAGGTTGATGTTTGGACTTTGGACCTACCTTTGTTGAGGTAACCGTCCCCAATTTGCTTGTCTCTAAGGCCGGCAATTTGATGCGAGTTCCTTTTTATGCTCTATTTCTTTTCTTTTCCTTTTTATTATTTTTGTTGTACCTAATGATTATAAATCTTAACCAATTGATAGATTAATTTTTTTTTATCATTCCTCTTTTTCATCTTTCATACTAAACAAAACCTAAAATAAATAAATTATCAAATGTCACATACAACAAAATTTAATGCTTGTTATTATCCTCATTAGAGGTGGAAATTCAATCGAGTCGAGTCAAAAAATTTTAAGTTAGTCGAGTTGAAGAGTCTTATTTTATAACTTGAACTTTATTTCAGAATTTTTCGAGTCAAGTTTATAAAATTACTAGTCGAATCAAAACGAATCAAATATTTTCGCATTGAGTCGAGACGAGTTTTGCTCACTCCTAATCTCTACCCATGTCCCTGTCATTCATCTCTATTTAATTTTTTATGATCAATGTCTCAAAATTTGAAAAAAAATTAACCCTTCAAAAGTTTTAAAAGTTTTAATTTACTCTTAAAATATTAAAAAATAAGACTAAACTTCAAAATTTTTGAATATTTTTAATCAAATTCATTCCCTTTATTTTTGAAGTTCTAATTCAAAAGTATTAAAACATTAAGTTGTACCCCGTTTTTTTTTTTTTGAAAATATAAATGAAAGGCTTAAGGGTATTATAAGCCCTTAAAATTTTAAAAAATCGCCCCTAATTTTTTTTGGATCTAATTAAATCTTTATACTCCAAAATTTCATCAATTCACCCCTTTAACCAATGTTGACTATTAAATCTAACAATTTTTTGGATCAATTAGTGCAACATGCCGTGTTACAGTATTATCACTTGATATTTCCAGATTTTTTATTTTATTTAAAAAAATCTTTAATTTTTCTAAAAATTCTAAAAACTTTATATAAATTATAAAAAAATCTGTAAATGTCACATGACAAAACTGTAATGAGTCATTAGACAATAATATCTCAAGAAATATGGTCAAAAATTGATAGTCAAAATGAGTCAAAGGGCTTAATTGATTACATTTATTGGTTCGAGGACTGAATTGGATAAAAAAATCAAGTGTTTAATTAATTTTTTTTAAAAGTTCAAGGGCTTAAAGCACTTTTAAACCTAAATTAATACCTTCAAGATTTTTTAAATTTTTATTTAAACCTATTTTTTTAAAAAAAATAATTTGATCCTTAAACTCGTTCACCAAATGCTGTAATTGTCTGTGATTCATTAATTTATATTTATAGTATATTCTTCTCTAAAATACAACAAAAATGAAATCTATTCCCTGCACATATATACAATGAATTTGAATATTTCTGATTTTGTATCAACATTTTTGCGCGCGCATATATATAAATATATATTCTTGCGATCTATAACTTTTTATCTTATATAAATTTCTCTTTTTATTAAGAATAATATAAATATGGAGATCATGGAAAGAGTTAAGAGTATAGAAATTAAAACTCCATGTTTACTAGATACCATCATTTCAAGAATGATTACAAATATTTAAAATAATATTTTTTTCATTTTACTTTTCCAAATTAACATATTCGTTTTCTATGTACTCACGAGACTGCTTCAAGCGGTAAATAGTTTGGTATAACTGAAGTATGTATTGAGTTTGAGACTTTGTGTATATATAAAATTTTCGTAAGAAGAGTCACCCATTAAATTCAGGTGTGCGACATAAATTGATTTGAATTAATTTGAGTAAAACTCGAGAAATCGAAAAGAAAAAAAATATTGTCCTCATCAAAAGTGAGTTGTAGTCAAATCCCCATGTTAATTAATGTTGAAAAGTTGCATGTATCATCACTTCACTAATTCTCACTTGAAACTATTCCTAGTGTTTCCATTACTTTTCCCACATATTCAATTAATTAGTTCTGAAAGTGTAATTGTCACTTCACTAATCCATAGGCCCCCAAAAGTGTTTTCAATGATTTTTCTCATTTCACACCTTTTAGTTAAAGTTTTATATTTTTAATATTGCCCCAATAATCTAGGTTTAATTGTTTTTGTAGGTCTCTTCTGGTTTGAAATTAGATAGTTAAGTCTTTATTTTCTTCATTTTTGGGTCCAATTGTGGTTTTTGCCACTCTTAATTTAGAAAGTAGTCAAATTAAGGTTAAGGGTTTAAATACTTCTTAGATCACTATTAATTTCAAAATTAAAAGAATTAGACCCCCAACATCTAATTTTAAATTAATAACTTAATAATTGAACTCAAAAACTCATTTATTACTATTGACCCCTGAAATTTCATCTTAGTTCCGAACCGGTACTCCATAATTGACACTAGCAGAAAGAAAGTTTACTTGCCAACCCTTAACAAATAGGCCCATTTTTCTCTTTTAATATATATAAGGAGGCTAGGCTTGATTTAGGCCAGTACTCACTATTCACTCCTCTCATTTCCAGTTCCTCCTTAATACCTTCGGGTGAGTAATGGAAGGCTTCAATGGTTGGTTGTATAAAAACTTCAACCATGATTTCGTCATTCGAAAGTTTTGCTCGGCAAGAGTCAAACTCGAGCAAGTTGAGTTGGAAGAGTCGATGAATTATGATATTGACTCATTTTGTCCGGATGATGAAAAAACCAGCACCCATCACTTGGTTGCTTCTGAGGTCGATGACTTTGTTGATAGTTTCTTCAACATGGATGTCGATGTCGATGATCATCACAACTCCAAGAAGCAAGAAAATTTCCATGATTTCCAGGTTGGAACCGAGACATTTTCGATCGCAAATGATGATTTCGGAGATGAGTGGCTCGTGTGAAGATTTGGGAGCACATGAAATGGTGCTTAATATAGAGGATGCAAACCATGGGGTAGACTAAGGGCTTCACCTGATGCATTTGTTGTTGGCATGGGCCGAGGCAGTCGGCTATTGCGACTTACACCTTGCAACCTCTATGCTCACTCAAATTTGGCTTTGGCTACTCCTTTGGGTGATTCACAGCAACGAATTTCCTATTACTTTGCTATCGGATTGAAATCTAGACTATCGATTCTTCAAAAAGTCAACAAAACCAGCACTATCGTGAATTATGCAGTTGATGTGCCATCGATAGCTAGGGAGGAGAAAACATAGGCTTTCCAACTACTTTACCAGACAACTCCTTACATTGCATTCGGTTTCATGGCTGCAAATGAGACAATATGTCAAGTCTCACAAGGGAAAGTTTCCTTGCACATTATTGATCTAAGAATGTAACATACATTTCAACGGCCTTCCCTGATAAGAACACTAGCATCGAGGCCCGAAGGTCTCTCGACTCTTCCAATCGCGGCATTAACCAGCGACGAGCATCTCGTAGTGCTCAAAGCCAGCATGAAGTCTCTCGTCGATGATGCTAGCTCACTAGGTATACCAATGGAGTTTCACATTATAAAAGGGGAATCATTATACATCAACAGTTTCATGCACTTGCACAAATATATAAAAGAGAGTAGAGGATCACTCAAAGCAATCAAGAAGCTAAGCCCGGCTCTGTTGACAGTGGTGGAACAAGATGCGAACCACAACAGACTGTTCTTTCTCGGGAGGTTCCTCAAGTCCCTTCATTATTATTCAGCCATTTTCGATTCACTAGAAGCAAGTCTACCCAGACATGGTCCTCAAAGAATGAAGATAGAGAGGCTTCACTTTGTCGAAGAAATCCATAACATCGTAGCTTATGAAGGGTCATACCGGATCAAGGGGATAAAAGAGCGAATCAATGGTGAAGACAACTAGGCAGAACCGGGTTTCAGGTGATGGGGTTGGAGTGTTTGAGTCAAGCAAGGACGGTACTTTCAGTTTATGGCTGCGATGGTTACACATTGGGCAGAGTGAGAAACAGTGCCTCCTCCTAGGGTGGATTACAGGCCGTTGATGGTGGCATCAGCTTGGCAACCGCACAATGCTCCATCCTCATAGTAACATCGGACCATATCGTTACGATCAAAGAAATTATATTATTGATTTGGCACTGACATTTACTAAACTAAACCTAGAAAATAAGATATGTTCTTAGGGACAAACACAACATAGTTCTCTTAACGGAACTAGCAATTTCATAGTCCAAGATATTGCAGTTCTAGGACTCAGGTTTTATTACCTGCCTTGTGTCAAGGACTCCTCTTATTATATGTCAATCCTGCCTTGACAAGCCTACTTGGGACCGAGCATTGATATGAGCAATCCCTAAGGAGCTACCAAGTCAAAGATGCAAGTCAGAATGCTTTGGGAAGGCAATGAAGGCCCTATCCAGGAAGTGTCCTCGTTTGGGACGAAGCCACGTCTACTCGCGTCATACTTGGTAAGTTTATTTAGCTCTTTAGGGGGAAATGGTTTGGTTTGGGTCTCCACCATCCCCCTCGCCATGTGCTAGCAGCCGAGCTGCCTTGGTGTAAGTGACCTTATCCTAGGCTCAAGTGGGGCCTAGGTGTGCGGGCATTGGGGCCAAGCGGATGGCATAATATCTCTATAGAAGGATCTTCTAGGGACGATTTGGGGCCAGAGGGCCCCATATCGCTCTCGTCTCGAGAGTTAGGGGTTGACAGCTAACATTCGCTAGGCCTTGCGGGATACGATATTCGACGGCAATGTTGCCTGATGGATCATGAGACAACGCTTCGGAGTTAAGTCTCTTAATAAAGGGCTTGTTGAAGGTTGACTTGTCTAGGTTGAGTCCCTTTTTAAGTGCCGCACGGCGTGCTGACTCAGGCTTAAACGGCATGGCCGTGACAGTTGGTATCAGAGCAAGGCTGGTTATGCCTGGTTGTGATTTTTTTGTTAGAAATGTGTGATTTTGGTGACTCTGCACCAAGCGCTCACATGTGTAGGGTAGGCAGGGCGGGCTGACTCCGTACCAAGCGCTCCTACAAGTGGAGTAGGCAGAACGTGATGACTCTACACCAAGCGCCATGGTAATTGGGGTAGGCATGGTAGGATATTGTGAGACTCCGCACCAAGCGCTCTTACGAGTGGTGTAGGCAGGGCGTACTAACTCTACGCCAAGTGCTCTTGGGGAAAGAGTAGGTAGGGTAGGATTGTGAGACTCTACGTCAAGCGCTCCTGGGGAAGGAGTAGGCAGGGTAGGATTGTGAGACTCTATACCAAGCGCTCCTAGGGAAGGAGTAGGCAGGGTATGATTGTGAGACTCTATGCCAAGCGCTCATGGGGAAGGAGTAGGTAGGGTAGGATTGTGAGACTCTACGAAGGAGTAGACAGGGTAGGATTGTGAGGCTCTACACCAAGCGCTCCTGGGGAATGAGTAGGCATGGTAGGATTGTGAGGCTTTACACCAAGCACTCTTGGGGAAAGAGGAGTCAGGGTAGGTAAAATGGACTCTACGCCAAGCGCCTTGGTAATTGAGGTAGACAGGGTAGGATTATGGTGACTCTACACCGAGCGCTCCAAGTGATGGAATAGGCAGGGTAGGCAAATTGGTTATGACTCACACCAAGCGCTCTGGTAATTGGAGTAGGCATTGTGGATGATTGCAACATGGGTGGAAAGTTTATGTTTGCAGGTTACAATGATGTCTTAATTAATGAAAGGATTCCTTCTGTTCAGTCGACGAGGACATCGACAAGATAGTGCATAAGAGAAGCGAGACAAGTTGTGCTTTTAGAGTTGGATAACCTTAAAAGCGGGTTGGCTTGTGGGAAAAGTGTTATTAGCCACTGGAAAGCCAAGATGCATGAGTTCATGAGAGCAAGGTTGTTCGAGTGGGCATAGATGTACATTCACTTGGCAAATGGTGAAGGCGCAAGGCAATGTGTACCAACCAGGTATCACACTAAACTTGTGTGAATATGTTATCACTGATATATTCTCTTGCATATCTTGTAGTACAGGTAATATAGAGAAAGGCAAAGAGACAAAGTACATTCTTGTACCGTGTTGGCAACCAGAGACCATTTTACATCATTTAGCAATTAAGTGCACGGTGAACCTGTACTTGCCCGCTTGGATAGTGGCCAGATGGTGACACATTCATTGCTTTAAAGATCTCACTATACGGTGGGACATAGTTGGCGGATAGGCTTAGTGCCGAGGGCAAGCCATTGGGTGGCGAGTCATAGTTCTCTGGCATATGGGCAGGTATGTTATTTTATGTTTTGTAAGTCTATGGCTAGATCGTGGGACACGAAGACACTACAAGATACGTCTTGGTTGAGTCAAAGATCTACTACTTATGTTTTGCTCGAGCCACAATCAGAGTAAAAGTGTGGGAGCATGAATCTAGCACTCGACGTTGATGGAGCGAAACTGGGTCATAATGAGTTCATATTCGGGCTAGATGGTCACGTATATGTGACATGGTCATAAAGGAATTGAGGGAACCTAAGATCGAGGCTTGAATTATTCGCTTGAATGTTCAGATAATGGGGCTAGAGAAGCGTATGAGATAAAGCATAGATCAAGGATAAGCTGCCACAGATGTCCATATCGACTCATCAGGTGATAAAGAACTGGTGTCAACATCGATGAGGACATTGATAGAAGAAGTAGGGAAGAATGTCAGAACCATCTCTTATTGGACTACATTGATGAGGACATCGATAAGAGGGAGTGTGAGAGAATGTCAAGGCTGTCTCTTATTATATGTCGATCCTGCCTAGACAAGCCTACTTGGGACCGAGCAAAGGTGGACCGAGCATTGATATGAGCAATCCCTAATGAGCTACCAAGTCAAAGATGCAAGTCAGAATGCTTTGGGAAGGCAATGAAGGCTCTATCCAGGAAGTGTCCTCGTTTGGGACGAAGCCACGTCTACTCGCGTCATACTTGGTAAGTTTATTTAGCTCTTTAGGGGGAAGTGGTCTGGTGTTGAGTCTCCACCATCCCCCTCGCCATGTGCTAGCACCCGAGCTGCCTTGGTGTAAGTGACCTTCTCCTAGGCTCAAGTGGGGCCTAGGTGTGCGGGCATTGGGGCCAAGCGGATGGCACAATGTCTCTCTAGGAGGATCTCCTAGGACGGTTTGAGGCCAAAGGGCACCATATCGCGCTCGTCGCGAGAGTCAGGGGTTGGCAGCTAGCATTCGCTAGGCCCTGCGAGATACGATATTCGACGCGCATGTTGCCTGATGGATCATGAGAAGACGCTTCCGAGTTAAGTCCCTTGATAAAGGACTTGTTGAAGGCTGACTTGTCTGGGTTGAATCCCTTTTCAAGTGCCGCACAGCGTGCTGACTCGGGCCTAGACGACATGACCGTGACACCTTGCAAGACTCCTTGGATTTCTATTTATTGAACTAAACTTGGAAAATAAGATATATTCTTAAATGCACTTTCTACCCTTTAAATGTTGAGAATCTTTGGGGAAAAAAGTAAATTATATTAAGAAACATACTCGAGATTCAAAAAGAAAAAATATAACCTGTGATCAAACTCCCATACTCCGATACTTGAGTTTCAAAATAATATTTAGCAACGAGTTCAAAAAATCTACTATAAGTTTAGGAAAATGAGTTATATTACTAGACTCATTATTTCAATCAGCCATTTGAGAGGGTTGTCCAGAGACGGTATATAAGACAATACATAGGGTGGACAAAACTCTACTCAAAAAAGCAAATTATTCGACTAGACTCAATTCGAAAATACTCTACTTATTTTATCTCGTAATTTCATAAACTTTAACTCGAAAAAAATTTAAAAATAAAATTTAAATTATAAAATAAAAATTCAAATAACTTTAACTTTTTAATAATTCATGGATCAATTTTCAAGTTCAAGTCTTTCCATTCGCCTAACATATATAGAGAGAGACAACGAGTGCATAATAAACTTGTAGAGAAAGCTAAACTCCCATCTCCGTATGATATCAAAGTCAATAAAAAAGGTAGGCAATTAATTATCTGAAAAGATGCACAGCCGTCAGCCAGTGTCACCACAGTTTAAAAAAGGTAGAAGATACAAGTTTTTTTTTTTTCAAGTACAATGGTACACTAAATCACAATATCTGTTCAATAACATTATTATTCCTTTATAAGATAAGCCTTCCATTCCAAAAACAATTAGGAAGCCCCACTTCTCCTTTTCCAATTGATTATACAATTATAATATACTACTCAAATGTGTGAACAATTGATTGAATACCTATTAGTGGAAACTACTGTATCCCTCATTTTGATGCCTTGTGACCCTTGCTTTGTTGGCTCGCGGCGGCCGACATTGTACGCAATCGACTGGCAATTTCTGTGAATGATGGCCTGGCTGCAGGGTTGGGGGACCAACACTGTTCCATCAATTTTCTCCATTCCGGATCACAAAAGCTTGGAATTGTCGGTCTCAGCGTGTTACTTACAATGCCTCCTGTATATTGAAATAACTTGTAGATCATAAAGAGAGAGAATGACACAAAGCAATAAAACCATCTTTTAGGCCACCAAGCATGCCCATGTTAGGAATCACCATGAACAGATACTTTCCGTATCATTTAACAGGTCAATAAAACAGACTACCCTTAAAAGGATTTTGTAAGTGCATACCAAAACTAGTTCCGTATTATATTTTGGCTCCAGAACAAAATTTCCAGCCCAAGAATGGAAAACACAGGCTGTTGTTTCAAAATATCATGACTATTTTCTTTTAGTTTCTCATTTGCTTCTATAATTGGTGAGCATATTCTGACACAAGCACAGATTTAAAAGCTATAAGAAGAAAAGTACTCGAGTCACACCTATAATTGCACCATAGTGCATATTGGCATAAGGCTCTTCCCCAGTGAGAATCTCCCACAGAACAATACCAAAGGAGAACACATCAACCTGCAGATCAACAAATAAACATAAAGAATAGTAAATGATATTATGTCACTAACTATATATATGGTCTTCCTCAACAATCAAAGCAGCCACGCTTGTGATATCATGAATACAGGTATAATAAGCATACAGAAAATGAATAGGTTTCCGAGGAATGTCTCAACATCAAACATAAATTTCTTTCACATCCCCCACCACTGACCCAGCTCTTTCCATTCTCTTATTTTTAAGGCTTAACTACAAAATAAGTGCCCAAACTATACTCTTATTTCTAAAACAAGCCAAAAATGAAACTTTAGGCACCTATTTGAGCCAAAAAATTACTTTATGCACCTATTGCAAAAAAGAGGCATAGTTTGGGTACTTATTTTGTAGTTAAGCCTATTTTTAATGATATTTCAGTTAAGGGCTCCCATAAAAGAGTGTGCTCATAAATGTATGCACTTGTGCACACGTAAATACATACTTTATTTAGATATAGACGACTATTAGTCATCAAACAATAAATGGCAGTTGACAGAGTGGTACTGAAAACTGCATTAATACAGTAGGGAAAAAGAGGTTGACTGTTATTAACGACTACTTGTAAATTCAGACTTCTCACTGCAATGGTTTCATAAATTACTAATGTCATCCAGTAGGGAAAAAGAGGTTGACAATTCATTCTCCTAGACTGTTACCAATGTCATCCAGCTTTGAGTCCCATTTCATTTAGAAAGCCATGGTAACTAGAGTAGTTTGATGCTCTATGGTTTAGCTATGAACAGATGCTGTATTAATAATACGTACTCATCACTGCAATGGTTTCATAAATTACTAATAGGAATAATCAATTAAAGAAAGACTTCTCCCCATTGGGTTTTATCATTATGGACTAAGCCTTAGACTGCAATAATCATGTAAAACCTTCCAGAGATCCATGGGAAGAACCAGGAAGAGCAAATAGCTTATTGTGCCCGTTCAAGTTAATTTCACAAATGACATCTTACCTTTTCTGAAACCTTATTGCTGCCCCCATTTAGGAGCTCTGGAGCCATCCACGGTAGGGTCCCCCGAACACCACCAGAAACTAAGGTGTTACGTTTGATTTTAGACAGTCCAAAATCACCAACCTGGGAAAGAAAGATTATTAGAGATGTAATAATTAGCACCAAATTTCAACTATACTAATTTGGGCAGGACAGCGAGGTAACCTTGCAAATAGGTCGTGAAGGATCTTTCAAGTTTACAAGCAAATTGTCACATTTCAGATCAAAATGCACAATATTTTTTGAATGTAAATACTCCATTCCAAATGCTGCATCCATAGCAATTATGAGCTTCTTTCGACGATCAAGCAACCTGGAAATTTAGATTAGGTAGAACAGTAAGGAGATATTTGTGAAGCCAGTTGTGAAAATCTCATAAATATCAAAACTCCCCCCCCCCCCCAATATAATAATAATAATAAGTAAAACAAACTATTACTCAATAACAAAGTGAAAAAAGAATTCACCTATCCTTGCGAAGTAAAACATGCCTAAGGGAACCATCAACCATGAACTCTGTAACAGTAGCCATTGTTCCTCCCGGACCATCTTGCACCACTCCATAAAATGCCACCACATTTGGATGGTGAAGCTTTGAAAGAATGTCAGCTTCCCGCCAAAATTCAATGGTCTGAGGATGTAATGTAAGCGCAGATCTTTTAGTAAAGTATTAAGTATGGAAATAATACCAGAGAGAGAACGGCAGTAGCAACATGCAATAACTAGGTTAGAAATGATGATTATTATAATAGCTATAATAGAGAGAAGAAATCATTGCCAACAACCACGTGGTCTAGTGACCAGATATCAAACCCTGGCAACCCTGAAAATAAAAAAAGTTCTATTTGGACCCCGTCAGTAGAAAAGGTATATATATATATATTTTGTTAAACTTCGTTTTAAGAACAGGATTTCAAACAATGGTGTCATGAAAGAATACACAAAATGTATTATATGAATAAAAAAATATTAATTTATGCGAGGCAAATTACCAATCTTTCTTGCTCAGATAATCGACCTGTGAAGCAGCTCTTTTTTATTCTCTTGATGGCAACATCTGATCCCCTCCATTTTCCATGATATACAGTCCCGAATGTACCAGATCCCAGCTCCCTCAACTCTTCAAGATCTTCATTCTTTATGAGCTATAACATCAATCCAGGACAAACACGTAAGCATCTAATACACATCAATCCAGGACAAGCAAGTAAGCATCTAATACACATTACAGAAAATATTTCAGGAAGTATGTGAGACACTCAAAATATGTTGAGGCCCAAAATATAACAAACAAGCAAGAAGAGATGCATTTTGGTTTCAGTTTGTACGTGCACCAAAGTTTTCAAAAGCAAAACAAATGTCAGAAACACATCCATGCAGCTTCAAAGCATCATATGGCCAGTAGATACTCCAAAAAGCTTGTCCCAATTGCATTTGTGTCAACAAAATTAAGTTTTTAATAAGAAACAAAGACTGAATCTAAAAAAGAACAAAATTGAAATTAGCACTACAAAAGAACAAAATTTCTAAAAATATATTTCAATGCCTTAGTAAATTTAAGAAACCATTCAACAGCTAGCGTTAGCTATTGTTCTCCTAGAACTTTTATCAAGAAAAGTTGGTCATCAGAATAGAATTTTGTTCTTCCTTAGATAGAGAATGACAAAAATAAATAGCTTCAACAAGGATCAGAATACATGTCTAGAATGAGCTAAACACTAGACATAAATATCGACTATCTCTTGCATACTGGTTTTTATTAGATTATTTTGGGAGGCACATGTTAAGAGTAAAAACGAAAGCTAATTTCTCCAACTGGCCTATGCAAAGACAAGCAAGCACTGCCAAAAACTGTTCCACTACCCAGTGGGTGTGCACCTAGGCACATCTAGCTGCTGCACCTTAGCATTAGATAACAAAAGCGCTCTGGACCATTTCAGCCGAGGCCCGTTTGATCAGGCACGTGTTTGATGTACCTAAACATGTCTTTTTGCAATAAGGGCAAAAAAAAGTCTGCTTGATTGAAGTCCTTTCTAATTTCTTTATTTTTTTATTAAATGTGTCTTTATTAGTAAGAATAAGGATAATATCAGACTAGTTACTTTTCAAAATTCTGAGCATTCGATAACAAACACGGGATCGAAGGAAATCATACACATTGGCCAAGCCAAGAAAATTTTCCGTGTTTTGTAGGATAAATTGTACCACTCTTTAAAGTTTACTATCAAAATATATAATCTTAAGGTCATTTTATATACATACAAAAAATGCACATGCACATCTTTATTCGCTCAGGCAAGCGCCTATTATCTCAAGGATCGACCTCTTATCTCTACAAAATTGCACTGGTCTTACTGAATTTGTAGTTAAGCTTCCAGGATACAGTTTCAGATACATAAATATGTACTTGGAAAGTAGTGATAAAGATGAAAAGTTTGCACATGCCAAAAGGCAGAAGAAGATGCAACATAAATTCCAGAAAAAAATTTGAAGTTCCCAATAAATAATTGTTTATTGTAAGTAGCCAAACAGTGGCCCACTCCATTTCATATGCACCAAAAATATAACAAGAAAAGCAGGAGAATCTGTGACAAAGGTAGCATACCTGCAAAGTATTGATATCAAACTCTCCTAGAGAAGGATCCAAAGGAGGTAGACCAACGTTCCTCTTTTCCGACTTCGGCTTCTAGAAGAACCCATGCAGTCATATTCTGTTAGAAGATGTCTTTTAAGGAAACAAGGTGTACAAAATCAATTAATCATTGGAATTAATTACCTCGTATTCCGACTCTGGTGTTCTTAGGTTTTCTATCATGGCATCAAACTGCATACTTTCACTGATTTGCACTTGGGGTTGATCATCCTTCAGGTTGTTTTCACCATTTTTTTTATCAGAAACTACACCCCGTGAGGTAAACTGATCTGATATATGATCTTGGTTGATGAGGGAACCATCTTTTTCTTCAAAGTCTTGTGCCAACTTCTGAAAATATGACCAGCGTTTTGGCTCATGGTTTTCCATGTTCAAGCTCAAGCCAGCTCCATCAGTTTGCAGTGGGCTAACACCATAGGACTCTTCAGAAAGCATTGCTTTGGAAAATATATCAGAAAGGAAGTCACGAGGAAACCTGTCGTTAATATCAATAAGAATGTCCCCTTGATCTGCTCTAATATTACCACTATGGAGGTTCTCTTTAGAATCATCTTTTGTTGAACTCTCCGTCCTCAAATCAACCTGAAAATGCCCCGGAGGGTTTTTGCTAGTCAAGTTGGTATCATGGGGCAAAGTGAATGCTGATTCACTTGCTACAGGAAGCCCTGGTCGTGTTTCTGCTGATTCATCATCTGGAAGGTTATCTTTCTGACAACCAACCTGAACCCCACCTTTGTTTGGAGCTTGTATATTGTCCACAGGATTTGAAACTGCTTGCTTCAAACCAGTGTCCAACACTTCTTCAGAAAGCTTTGAGTGTATCTGAGAAGCAGCACTGGGATGGGGAGCAATATTAGAAAGTTTTGCAGCTGAGCTCTCAGTATAGGCAGCAATATTACTATCACCTAAATTTTCAACAGTTTCTGTGTTTGGGCCCTGCTGTGCCACAGTAGATTGTGGATGAGCTAATAGAAAATGGGAACCTAATGAATCATCAGACTTTGACAATCGATTTAGCAAGTCTAACTGCTCCCGAGGTATTCTTTCCGAATAATAAACCTTGCGAGGTACAGTGGGCTCAGCGTAGCTTAAATCAGCAGGATTAGAATCAGCATAACTAGAAGTAGAATGATTGTCATCATCACCCTGTTTAGGAACTGGCACTTGATTCACATCAGCAGCAGATGACACTTCTTCAAGTTTTTCATTTTCCTGGTTTTTAGCTTCATTTTTAACAGTAAAAAGAGACGCATCTTGTGAAGTAGTAACTGCAACTGGCACTTCTTCAAGTGGGAAATGATTTATCACCTTTCCATCATGTGGCTGAGAAGAAACTGCATGATCTGTTTCCAAGGGATGATGTTTTTCAAGGCCATTGCCCTGGTGATCTGAACCATCAGGTTTGGGTTTCAACTCAGTCACCGGCATCTGCAGATTCTGGTGTTGGAGACCAGTGTATGGTTGCACTTCAGTCAAGTGTTCACGTTGATTCATAAACCCATTAGGAGGAACTGAGTTAGAAAATTCTGCAATATTGGAATAAGTAGAAGAATTATGACCGTATTGCAAAGGATACCCCATCCTGTGGCCATGATAAAACTGTGGATTGGTTTCGTAGGTGCCTAAGGAACTTGGTAGAGCTGGTTGAGAAGACTGAAACGTTGATGATGACACCATAATGCCAGGAATGATAGAAGAGCTAATGACAACCGAGTCTCTTGCAACTCTGCTTGTTTCCCTGTCTATATTATTTCCTTCTAGTTCTCTTAGATTGCTAGCAGAAAAGCTTGTCAACCCCTGCAGAGTAGAGCTTGTCCTGGTTCCAAAGTTCATTCCATTGACAGCTACCACATATTGAATCTCAGAATCATCATCAATGTTGCCTAGACCAAACTGAGTATCCTCCAAATCGCTCAGTGAGAACAGGAACATTCTAATCTTTTGAGAGGCCTCTTTGCCTAGAAGTTCATTACATTCCTCCATCATATTCTGCAGATCTTCATCTGAGGACACAGACACTAAAGCATCAAAGTCCTCTCCTGGAAGCTGATATTTAATCACTTCTGTTCGCTCATAAATTGCTAATACCTTCTGCTTAAGTTCCTGCCACGAAATATCCTTTCTGATGCGAATTATGCGTGTTTCACCTCCAACATACCTTAGCTTTCTGTCACTTGGTCGAGATAGGATTTTTCCACCAAAGCTGCAGAGAACCTTCATCTTTGGTGACGTGCCATCAGAGGTACCAAGTGACATGTATAAAAGGCCTCTATTATTTTCATAGCCTGAGGTGGTCTGTCGCATTGATTGAAGTGACCCATAACAACTTTGGTTTTCATGTATAGAGCCTTTTGTTTCAAACCCCTTCGGACCTTTCTCTACTACATTAAGCATTGACATATCAGACCCACTTTCAGACTCTGTACGACTAATGCCTAGAATACCTTTTAGATCCATATATCCTGTTGCATAACTGGATTCGCCGAGAGGATTTGGGATGAAAGGCTTCATAGGATTTAACCGGTCCCGCATAAATTCAAAAGCAAACTCCTCACCAGTCTGTATTGAATAAGTAAGTACAGGTTTGACATCTGATCCTTTTGGCTCAGGAGGTCTTATACTCATGTTTATGCTGGTCATAGGATCTGGCATAAATGCTTGAGTTGCATGAGGGAATTCCCCATTTCCATGCTCCACATTGTTGTATTGCTTACTAGCTCGAGAATGTTCCATGAAATTATCGTTTGGATTTTTCTCCATTCATTTAGTCTCAATCAAGTCCCTGTGCCCACATGCCATCATTCATATATAAAAGTAAGCTGACAAATACATACAGAAATCTTCTATTAACAAACAATCACCATACAGTACAGAAAAGTCAAACTTGCCAAGTAACTGAAACCTGATAGCAAATTCTAATTAGTTTTCAGTTTCTAGTTTCAGAACCAAAAGCAGATGAGAATAGCCGGCAGAAACCTTTATAAGGAGTAACAGCTACTGGACCTGCAATAAGACGAGACTAAATCAGATTTTGCAGCAAGTAACAGAACTCAGAACTAAGTTTGAGTAATGAGAAAGTAAAACAAATATGAAAGAAACTAGGAATTAATGAGCAAAGTTAACCCAAAAAAACACCTTTTTAAGTTTAAAAAGAAAGCGTGCAGCTAAGTACTCCTAAGCCTAATCATATTTCACTTTGTAATACCTTTATTAGCTTAAATTGACCAGAAGCAAGAAAGTAACCAAAACCTGAAATCCTCACTTCCCCAGGAACTGGTATTAAGAAACTGAATGAGGTGATAAAAGAAAACCCTAAAGAGAAAAAGGGGTCTAGAGGAGGACAGATTTTGATCCAATGTTTATTGTTCACCAAAATTCAGACTGGTATTCAGAAACTTAACAACTACAGGAATAACAGAAGCCTGAATGCATTGATGTGATTGTTGATACCTGTAATTTGATGCTTATCATTATTAACCATCTTAGATGCTAAACCACAAGGATAAATTAATAACTAAAATCCAAATTATCTTTCTTAAGGTCCAACAACTTCCAACACCCAAAGGATATTAGACATAAGCAATAGAGATCAAACAATAAAAATGTTACCACCCTCAGATACAGAAATTTAACGCTTTGCTCCCCTTTAAAGGCTAAGTTACTGAAAGCCTTGCATTTCATATTCTCTCTCTTTTTTTAAGATACAATGAATGAAAGCATCCCAACATTTAACTCAATGGCAGGTGGATATGCTCACCTGCTCAAAGAACTGGGTTCAGATCCCATTTTCCTCCTAAATTAAAACAAAAACAAGTCCGAAAAACTTGCTAGAAGAGAAAAACAGTGAGATTTCGAAACAACATTATGCTAAAGTAAGAGAATAGAATAAGATATCATCACCAAAACTCCCAAACACTTGTAAGATCGTACAACCAAAGACCTTTACCAGGGAGAGCAATTGAGAAACCAAAGCTCCCTCCCTATCAATTATCCTGAACTCTCAACTCCTGTCTCTATTATGACAGGTAGTAGGTAGGTTGGCTTCTCAGCTGATTATTAGAATTTCGTAACTTCGCAGTGCAAACTTAATTATGACCATCAATTGTCATTTGAACAAATTATTAGTCTTTGAATCCCCCAACACGCAACAGTAATCGAAAAGTACAGAGAAAATGAAATCTAAGCTATTTTTCATGGTTTAAACTTTCTCTTTTAGGTAAACGTATATTATTCTTAAACCAGCAGCACCAAGTGATACAAAAACTAAAAATTAACCACTCAGAATATATACGAAAAGTTCGCCCAGCTACACAATAAACTCTAGTTTAAAACGAAATCTACCAGAAATCAAATTAAAACCCTAATCTTTGTAGAGAAACAGATAAACATAAACGAGCTTATCAACTCCATGAAAAATAACAACATTTAGAGAAACAAGAGGCAAAAAAGAGTCAAAGTAAAAAATCTCCGAAGCTGCAAAGGAAGAATTACCTGAAAGCTGAAAGAGATAAGGATTTATGAGTGAAGCAGCAGCTGCTACCACTGTAATACAACAAAACTCTCAGTTTTTAAACCTCAAAACTACAGTGTCTCTGGTAATCCGGAAAACGCTCAATCTTTCTTCAATCTCTGACTTCTCTCTGTAAATCTATTGTTTCATTCAACTACACAGTCAAATTGAGGAAGAAGAAGATAATTAATGAAATACACACAAAAATAAATGGTTATTATTGAGACTATATTCCGATTTTACCCTTTATTTTTAGAGGAATTTACATCGTCTTTGTCCTAATTCCTAACTTACGCTTTCTATTTGGTGACTGAATTACCCTTGATCTGTAAAGATCACGTGTTTCTCATGCTAAGTTCGCTTTTTTGTTTTCTTCCTTAAATCCTTTGATCACCGTTGATTGACCTTCAGGTGAGTAATCAATGGTGCAGTTTTCTTTCGTGTGGGAGAAATAAAAATGAATTAACGATGATCTGTCGTCTTGATGAAGAATGTAGGGATTTGATCAACTGTTTATTTTAAATTGTGACGGTGACGGGCTGTGGGTGCAGCATTAAGATAATACATATGAATGTATAGAATATAGTACCAAAACATTGTAATAGTTGCCTTAGGATCCCCTTTTATGAATTATGAGAGACTTGTATTTAAAAGTAATAATTAAATGAAATAAATAAAAAGTTTTAACTACAAGATAAGTGTATAAATTATATTTCTTACGATAGGTTTTTAAAGTATTTTTTGATTGAAATATGTGTTAATTTTTTTTTATTTTGAAATATGTGCTTAATTTTTTTTGTTAAAATAAATACTTAAAGTTTCATTTTTTGTTGAATAGGCGCCTAAGTAGATGTCTCAATTAACTTTAAAACAAGCAAAAAAATAAAAATTTAGGCACTTATTTAAGCCAAAATACTTTAAGCTTTCTGCCAAAAATAAAATTTTAAATACTTATTCAACAAAAAAATATTTTAGACATCAATTACAAAAAAACATAATTTGTATATTTATTTTATAGTTAAGCTGAATAAAAAAGTTCAAAAGCTAAAAATAAGTGTAATTTTTATTTTAAATTATTTTATTAAGATGGAGGTGGATGGGAGTTTATAAAGTATATATGTGATTATTTTCATAAAAATATTTTAAATAAGAGGTTTGTTTTCAATCTTTTTATTTAAATTGGATCAAATTTGAACTCAAATAATATTTTTAAAAGTTTAGTTAATGAATTCAAAAACTTATTTTGCTATTTGAATTTTATTAAAATTTAAAGTTATTTGATATTAGTTTTATATAATTCTTATTATTAAATTTGAATAAAATTCATATTCAAATTATTAAATTTTAATTCTAATCCGGTGACACGTGTCTAACCATGAGATATTTTTATTTTTTGTCCAATAAGTTAAGAAAATAATTTGAAAAACAAAGAAAACATCACTTATGTTTTGTTGGAATGGTGTGATAGCATTGGAAGCGCTTTATCTCATTTCTTATGCTAAAAGAATTAAGAAATTACTTAAACTAATATTATTACAATAAACTAAGAGAAAACGGATTTGTTTTCTAAAGTCCACCTTGGATTTTTTCTATTCTCTACAATTACATGCAAATTGTGAAATCTTAGACATAAATCTGCGACTTTTTTAATATAATCACTGGATAACTAAATAATCTGAATCAAATATTGTAAATAAATTTATTATGAAACGCTTTTTTTAATTTATCTAATTTATTTATAATATTAAGAAATTTAATACTTTATCTCATTAAACTGATTGATAATTAATAACATAAATCTACATTAAATTGTTCAAAATTGGATATCTTTAGCGTTTGACCATCAACATTATTCTAGCACCTACATTTATTTATTAAGTATTAATTTAATCACAATTAGGGGATCTTATTTGTATTTAATTTTGCTGATCTGATTTGTTGTTATCTCATAGTTCAAAATAAATAAATAAATAAATAGTACCCATCTTTTGGTCGAATATTGAATACGGTACCTCTACTTTTGAAATATCTATTTTAAATACTCTGAGTTTGTTCATACATTAATATGATATAAGTTTTAACACTATAATGACAAGTCAACCAATAACAATATAACACGTGGATTTTAAATTCATACCAGCACTTTCATGTGTCAATAATAAAATACATATGGCATTTCAAACATTAAAAATAAAAGAAAAGGATAATTTAGAAAAACAAATAAAAAACTTGGTCGGTTGCCATTACTTTATATATATTAAGGTACCGAATTGAATATCCAAGAAAAATACAGGTACCATTTATCATATTATCTCATAAGTGTATTTTCTTTAATTGCGCAATAATTCTTTATTCATTTTAATCTGCAGTCTCAAGAAAACGATCTTTTAGCTTTAGGTCGGTTGCCCTTACTTTATATATATTTGATTTGTTAAATGACTAATTTAGATAGAGTCAGGAACGAAGCCAAAATTTAGAGTTAAGGGTAAATTATAAATATTTGAAAGCGAGAAATAAATTCATAAATATTTTTTTTTAAAATTAAAAAGGAAAATAAAAGTAAAAAATAATTCTTTAGAGTGAAGGGGCGATTGCCCAACCTATCCCACATAATTTCGTCACTACGTATAATTTTACAAAGATTTAATATGTAACAATCATCTTAACTTAATTTTTATTTATTTATAATGTCGAGATAAATCTTTAAAAACTTGACAATTAGCCTCGTTAGATCAAGTGGTTAGCGGTATTATGTAGATTTTCTTTAATACGAAGATAAGACAGCGGATGATGCCGGGGCATACGTGTCTTGGTTGGAGCCACATTTTAAATTATGGAATTTCAGTCTCTCTTTCTATGGACAAATCTGTTGGCTTTTGCTTGTTTTGTTAATCAATTAATTGATTCCTAACGGGATTAATACTTGAGTGGTGCGTTTCTATAAAGGAAACAATAAAAAAATAAATTTAATTAAATATAATAGAATAGAACTATTTAATAACTATATTAATTAATTGTATTTTTAAATTTTAAATTTAAGATTATTTGGACTTCTATGTTTAAATGTGATACCAATAATTAGATGGTTGACGAGACTGATACGTGGTGTATTAATAAAAAATATATATTTTTTTAATTTTAATTGATATTAGCTATTGAATTAGATCCCACTCAATTCATTCCTTATTCCTTTATTGAAAAGTTATTGTATTATATTTATATAGAGTTACTAGCATTTAACGTGCATTTAATTAAATTATACAACTTCATTAATCAATTATAATTTAATTTTTAAATGTAAGATTATTTGTGTGTACGAGCGTAAATAAATCAGACTTGAATGACTACTATTATATTTGTGTTCGTTTATTTATTTTTTAATATATTTTTTCGATTTGGGTTCGTTTACATTTGTAATATCGTGCTCATGTTCATTTGTTTTTTAAGGTATTCGTATTCAATTCATTAAGCGCACATAAACATGTTCGTTTAACATTCATAAACATGATGAAATTACATCATTAATCATTAAGTTCCTTAGATTTCACCGTTTAAACTCAAAAGTTCATCATGTGCTCAATTTAGTCCACATCTTTACTAATTTTTTTTTAAAAAGAAACTGAATAAACGTGCTTTCAAAAAAGTTTGTTCATGAATATAAATAAACCAAACACACCTTTATTCACATTAGTTCATTTACTAAATGACATGAAAATTTTGTTTGTACCTACTTATGTTACTTTATAAACAAACGGTTCACAAATAGTTCATCGAACGCTCTAATCATTTATACTTATATTTATACGTGATACCAATAAATTATGTTGGATGGTTGACAAGTCTAATATGTGGTGTACTCGACAAATATCTTTTTAATTTTGATTGATATAAGGTCTTTGATTAAATCCCAGTTAAAAATGATAACATAAGAACTCAACAAGTGTGTCAGTGAAAAATGAATGATGATCATACTAGGAAACACAGGTTCTTATGTAATCATTTTTAACTGGGGTTAAAAATATCTATGAACAGATACTTGCTTGTAATCACCTTTAGACTATTAAAAAAACCATTCAAACAAAATGGTAACATAAAGAAAACTTCAAGGGTCACTTTGAATAAAAAACTTTAAGGGCCAATTTCAATACAAAACTTTCAAAAGCCAAAAACAGAATCTAGTAAGTTTAACACTGGTGTAGGATTTTGAGACCCGACTAAATTTATACAGCTATGAAGCTCTCTTAGGGATAGACATGTTAGCAATGAGATGAAATGTGTAGCTAATGATAAATATATGAAACACTAGTCCTGCAAAATAAAAGAAAACCAAAGATAAGCGCCATTGTGGTAAGTATCAAAAACTTGAGAGAAACACAGTAATTACCACGACAATCAAAACTTGCCCACAACAGCAACGGCGACCTCAGGAAGCTCCAAAACTATTTCCATGTAACTTGTGCTTTTGGCAGCCTAAGCAAAACACACAAACAAGCCGAAGATCATAAAAGGATTCATCTCTTAGAATATCAGAACAGATATTGATCCTTTATTCAACTAAAAGTAACATTAATAGAGTTAATTCTACGAATTCAACACAATATTAGTAGAAAAAACAGGACATACTATATCATCTAAATATTTGTTGAATTCAACAATAATATTAGCAACCAGTAAGATACTTTTCAGAAGTTTGGATTGCCTTCATTACATCCTCAAAGTCACTAACCAAGTCTAAAATGAGAACGTCCTAGGACCTCAGATGAGGAGGGATGGAATGCCTTCCGACAGCTACTAAAACGACTAGATGAATTTTTACTTGTCATTCATGAAACTGTTTATTTATGAAATTCCCATTTCTTGTTTCCTCGTTCTTGTTCTTTACTTTCTTGACACTATTACCTAGTATCCACCTTTCTTTTTAAATTTTGTTGATTATTTTCTGGCGATATAGAATAATGTTGTTATATCTTATTAAAAATAAGAATGTGAAAAAATAGACATTTTTAACCCAAAAAGAAAGAAACCCCTTACCATGAATCCTGAATACTTCCGAATGGCACAGTAGATGAAGGAGGAGACAACAATAGATGATGTGACCATAAAAAATCTCAACAAATTCACTCGGCTGCGTTTTCGACCTTAAACAAACAAAAAGGATCTAGCGTTAAACTAAAGAATGCCAACCTCAGAAACAATAATACAGAAACGCGGGAGCTAGCAAGTAACCTAATTCTCCTATCATCAATGAAATGAGACCACAAGCCACAGTTGCAATTTCAAGGCCCCGGAGGTGGAGAGCCAAATCCTCTGAAGCTGATCGAAATAGTCGCAAAAATAGTCCTAACAAAAGTGTGATAGCCTACAATGAAAGAATGCTATAAAGGTAAATAAAATCATAGACAAGTTGATACTTCTAAAAGATAAGAAAATTACGGTTTATATAACACTTGAGTCAGCCCCAAAGTATGATAAGCGGAAAACATGTTTTCTATGAAATGTGGGAGTAGCATACCTGAACTAAGAAAAATGAGCGCAAAATAGATTTTGTACGGGCTACTTTTTGATATCCTACAGGTTAGCATCACAAATCGGAGAAATAAAGATGTTAATTAAATTGTTGCATAAATTGGGAGGAATAAGAAACAAAAACTAATTAGGGGTAGAACATACTGGAATCAACAACCATTCGATATGAGAAATCCGAGCCATCTGTACCAGAAGGCCTCCCTGATGCCGACACTCTACGCTGCATTTCTGCTACTTTGCCTTTTTCAACTCCTGTTTTAAGAAACAAGTCATTTGAACCATTAGACAATTTGTTTTAAGAAGTCAACTTGGAGCATTGTTAGATAGACTAATAATTTACCAATCAAATAGAAACCATAATACAAGAAGCACACAAGCGCTTCAGAAGTGGATGCATTCATAGGCTGAATGCTGAGATGGGACAAACCCAAGAACCGAAGTAAGATTGACCAGTAGTATGATTAGAAGGAAAGCTAAATTGCAAAAACTAAATAACTTCATTAAGGAAATCTGTTCTCAGTGCCATTTTTTCTCTCATTTTTCAGTTCCACTATCTCATAAAAGAAAACCCTAATTTTCACTGTAATTCTCAATATACCATTCCTAGTGTCTTCTTCAACAAATTTTTAGATTTCCATTATTCCTCAAAAGGAAGAAGGGGAGAGCAAATACTCGATAAAACAAATGACAGAAAAAGACAATTCAGAATACTTACTTCAGTCAAAGCTACGGTGAAACAATTCCTGGATCAAACAAGAAATAACTAATTAAGGCATGGGTAATCAGATCTAAATGAGTAGAATGAACTAAACCCATTAAAAAGTGTTTGCAATCAGGGATCGTTCGAAACCCTAAACAGAGAAAATCATGAACCAATAAGAACCTAAAATAGAAACAGGTCTCTAGAAGGAGAGGAAGAGGAAAATGAAAAGGAAAATGGAGAATCAGAAGCTGTACCTTTGAATGGAAGAACACTGTGCTGCTATCGGTGGCACCAAGTAAACGGAATAAACCTAAAGACCTAAACAAAGACCTAAACAATCTTTACGTTTAGGACTAAAACATAAATTCGCTTTGAGATCCATTAGTTGGACAGAAGAAGATTTATATAGTTCATTTTTTAGGGTAATCTTCACCTGTGGTCCCTTTCGTTTGAGATTTATTCTATTTTTGTCACTAGAATTTAAAAAAATTATTTTGATCACTTACGTTTTAAATCGTGTCTGTTTTGGTCCCTTAATCGTTAATTTCCGTTAATAAAAAAATAATTTCTAATTTAACCCCTAAACTTTCAAAACTTCATTTTTCATCATCTCTTTCAAAACTTTCAAAGAGATACCACAAACAACATTCAATAACCAGACTAAAAACAACATAAGACTTTTTAAAAAATGCTAATTTGACCCAAGTCTCAAGACTGAAAACACCATACCATTTTCCCCTAAAAAATTAGAAAACCAAAAAGAAAGTAAAACAAACACTGGAAAACCATTGATCAAATGCTTCCCAAATTCGACCATATAGAAACCATTTTATTGACAGATAATCAGGCATTGGTGCCCTTTTTATGATTTAAATTAGTAGCCCAGCATAACAATTACTTATCACCTGTAAAATTTTACAATTCTAACACATCAAAATTATTTCCAACAAATAGATGAAAAAATCAATCACCTTCATATGGAGACTGTGTAGGACCAAAGATCTCACATTGAAATATCGTATATTATCCTCTGAAGGTGAAGCACTAATTCCAGGCGCAATCATACAAAAAAGAACATGAAAAAAAAACTTCAATTATTCAAAAAAAAAAGGTACACTTACTAATCAAATTTCAACAATAATTTTCATAAAAAAACAAATGGCAAAGAAAAAGCAACGTAATTACCAAGTTCACTGAGGAGACACTGAATTTCCTGTTTAGATCAAAGATGAAGAAACCGAAATTAAAGTATGAAAAATAAACAAAATTCTCACAAAAAAAGAAATGCTTTCTTCAATCTCAGAAAACGATCTTAAAATAATTAGCACATAACTTTGATTCATCAAAGCCATTAAATACTTCAGTTACAAAACCAAACGTTAGAAGCGCCAAAAAATCAATAAAAAAGTAAAAGAACTGAGATTTTCATGAGGGTTCTCGGGAAAAAACAAATTGGAAAAATCGAGAAGGATCCGAGAAAGATCGAAAGAGTAACCTTGATGATTCTTCGAGGGAGATTACTATTCGCCATTGGCAAGCTTCGATGGATGAATCATAATGGCAGATCCATGGCAGTGAAAAGAGGGCCGAGATTGGGTGGTGGGCGGAGAAATAAAGTTTTCAAGTTTTGGGAAAGATGGTGAAAAATGAAGTTTTGAAAGTTTGGGGGTTAAATTAGAAATAAATTTTTTATTAATGAAAGTTAACGGTCAATGATCAAAACAGACAAGATTCAAAATGTAAGTGACCAAAATAATCTTTTTTAAATTTTGGTGACCAAAATAGAACAAACCCCAAACGAAAGGGACCACGGCTGAAAATTACCCTTTTCTTAACAATTTTTCGAGAATGGAGATGAATTTGCTCTTAATGGTTTTTGAACACACAACTTAAGAAAAAGAGATAATATCAATTAGGGTTATAAATGAGACGAGACAGATCGCGAGTTATTTAAGTTTGACTCGGTCAAAGTTCGGTCAACACTTGACTCGATTGGACTAGACTCGAGCTTGAACTCAGCTCGAGTTCTTAACAAACCGAGTTGAGCTACTCAATACCCGACTCGAAAAGCTCATGAGCTACTCAAAAATAAATATACTAATTTTTTCAAACTTAAATCTAAATTTTTAAATCTAAAACCCTAAACATAAGTCCTAAATCCTAAAATCTAAATCCATCAACCTAAACCTCTAAACCTTAAAATTAACAAGCTTATGTAAACTTTAGTTTATACAACTTATGTATCAATTTTTTTTCCTAATAGGGCTTTAAATGAGACAAGACAAGTGAATCATTGCTTTTGGGCGCATGCAGCCCTCTACCATCCCATTGCATTTCATCGTCTCGTATTGTACTGTACCGTATCAGACCAGATACATCTATTGAGTGAGAGAAAGGTAGTGTAACTAATTATATATTCTTCATTTTTTTATTGATAGAGATCCCCATTCATTCCTAGATTCCTGTCACTACGGATTGATTGTCCCTACCTAACTACATGGTAGTGGTCTAGGGAGCGCAATTGCTAAAGCACGGGAGAATGAAGAGTAATGATTTCAGCAAGAGCAGCCGGACGAACTACTATAGTGAGTCTAGTGACTACTAGAGTTGAGTCAAAAGGTATGATATAGCAGCCTTCCGAGCGAGCCTCTGGGATCTCCTGTAAACCCCCATGATGTGGTAAAGAGAGGATATTAGGGGAAGCAGTGAGTGGGGATTCCCCTGCAGAGAGCCGGATGAGGGGAGACCTTCACGTCCGGTTCGGAGGGCAAGGATATCCCGACCCTACTATCATTATGCCTTTGCAATGTTACTTGGTTCAACTCTATTTGTGACCTTTTCTTGTATGTGGGACTCTCTATCTTCTTGGGTAGAGCCGAGTGAAGCTCAAATTATTCATACTCGTTAAAAACTACTCAACTCGAATTCTTAACGAGCAGAGTCGAGCTCGACTCGACTCGTTTACACCCCTAGTGTCAACCGAGAGCAAGCTCTAGAGGTTTTGACATATATTGTTTATTTTAACATTTGTTTTTTTTAGTTGTTCTCTCGATTAAAAGTCCTCATTAATCCGAACCGACACATGTCACATAATCTAATTTTAGTGGGTCAATTTTTCAATAAGAATTTTTTTTACTGACAAAATACTTCGATCTCGAAACATGCTTAAACGATATCAAGTTGCTTACCACTTGGACCAACCTTGTTGGACATTTTAACATTTATTTGAATCTTCATATTTATTTTTAGAATGTAAAACTCTTTATTTAATAAAAATATAAATTAACTTAAACAGTAGATATTGAAGTTTTTATATTATTTTTATAATTTACTATTTGATTTTTTGATTAATTTTTACTCTGATCTCTAAATATGATCATTAGATATGATCGAAACACCTCATTGTGGTTTATTCATATCTATAAATGTTTTTTAATCGTTTCGATTAGTTAAAAAAACACCTCAAAAATTTTCAAATTGATTGTAATACAAAAAATACGACAAAAAGAGAAATCATAAAAAAAATAATGAATATAAAATATTTCTAAGTTTTTCTTTTCACTTATAAAATATAATTTATTCTCGATTTAACTTTTTAAGTGTCATTCATTAATCAATTCTTAAAAAAACATATAATTTTTTAATAGTGTCATACAGAAAGAGCATCTAACCATGAGGTAAGATTAAAATAAGATGATTATAATATAGTTTATGTTCAAACATATTCTTAATTTTTTGACAATTCACACACACTTTGCACACAAAAAATGATTTAAATATGAATATCTTAAGATAATATCATCTGTTTTTTCCTCTAAAATCACTTGTTGGGTGTAGATAAGATTAGAAATTGGGTATATATCCATTGCTATATTGGCATATATATTATATATATTTATTGAGTGGAAACTAAAATTTTTAATAATTCTTTTTATAATGAGCAAGTACATTTGGCTAATTGATCAAGTTGTTCGTCTTTATTTTTTCATATTCCTTTAGGTTATGGGTTCTAGACCCACTAGAAACACTCTCATTCCTTCTTCTAGAGTCCTTAGCCTAAAATTAAATTTAAGATTTGTAAAAAAAAAAATTCTTTTTATAATAAGCGTAGTATCACAATTATAGCTCTTGGATAATGAATTTGGGTAGTTGAACAATGTAAATGTATTTGGTAAAAAAGCAATGTAAATGTATTAATTTTAATATTGGTCGCCGACCGCCAGGATCAATTTTAATAATTCTTTTTATATAGAGTTGCTCACTCTTATTCCTTTTTTCTTTTAAACACCATCGGCGACACCAATTTTAATATTAATCGCCGACGGTCGAGATCTATCATTTTGTTTGTTTTGTTTTTTAGTTTTCAATAAATTTATGCTATTGTGGCACGATTTTACTCTACCTTTTGGTATGTTTTTTTCTGTCTTTTGGCACGCTTTTCTTTTTTCTTTTTGGTTTTCTATTAGGATTGGATCTGACGATGCCGCGAATGATCATGATGACGTTCCTTTCATTATGTTGTTGATCTCTCTGTCTTGAATTCTCGAAATGAATTTGGATACGCGATTACATCTACCGTTCCTTATTCACAATTGAGTTGTGGTAATGACCTTATTGTCAACGTATCTTCGTTGTAATATGCATTTTTATGTTGTTTGTCGATGGTTTTACCTATCATCGTCGATTTTGGTGATGCTTGTATCATTCTTTTATTTCGAGCCTTTGGATTAGGTTCTTGCCTTTTCCTTGTATGATCCTCTTTTGATCTTTAGACGCTAGTTTTGTTTACTAGGATTATGTCTGGATTTAGGTGTTCTGTTTACTAAGTTGTGAACTTTCATTGTAATTTCGGATATATTATTGTTTAATAAAATTAGTGAATTGCAATTTTTCAAAAAAAAAAAACAATGCAAATGTATGAAAAAAAATTATAATGCATGAAAACTAGTTTACAAAAAAATTACAAAAAAATCTTGGAACTTAAATGATAAATCTACATTTTGTTATCGTGCACCAACTGTTCAAGCATAATATACGTGTTCATCTACCTCATTATCACATCCTTTATATTTTTTTGCAAGTGTATATATACGTTTGATTCGATGTGAACTATCATCATTCAAATTCAATGTGTAGCTATCAACCCATAATTAAAAGAAGGGTAAACTATGTCAGGTATCATTAAATTATTGGGTCTGACTCGTTTTTACAACTAACATTTTAATTGGTCTAATTTTACCACCAAAATTTATTTTTCGACTCGTTTATATCACCGCGCCGTTAACTCCTTAACCCCGTGATGACCTGGATGCTAGACCAAAACGACGTCGTTTTGGTGCCGCTATTTTGATACTAAATTGCCCAAAACATCGTCATTTTGCTAGAGGAAAATATGAAAAACCATGCACTCAATGGGATTTAAACTTACAACCTTTAGAATTAAAAGCAACTTCCTAACCACTAAGTTAACTTAATATCTCTAAACTGCTTCTAGCACAAACAATATATATTCTAAACTGCAGTTGAGATTAATTCAATTATATTTTATTATATAAATAATATTAGTCTATATAAATATATTATAAATAATATTAATATACATATAATAATATATTAATATATAACTAATAAATAAAATATTTCTGTTAAATAAAAAATTATATTTAGAATATTATTAAATATATAAATAAATAATATATTATTATAAAAACTAAAAAATTAATTTTCAAAAAACCTTAAAATTCCCAAAAATCCACCAAAACATTAAATTCTTACCTATAAACCCGAAAACCCTAAATTATAAACCATAAACCCTAAAATCATAAACCCATTAGCAACCAAAATGGATGGATTTGGTGTTTAAGCTTTATGGTTTTGGTGAATTTTTGGTGTTTTTGTAAATTTTGAAATTTTAGATTTTTTAAAATCAGTTTTTTAGTTTTTATAATAATATATTATTTGTTTATATATTTTAATATTATTTGTTTGTGAATAAAATTTTAGGGTTTAAGGTTTATAGTTTAGTGTTAGGGTTTAAGGTTATGTTGGATTTTGAGCTCTTTTGAAAAATTCGGGGTTTTGAAAATTAGTCTTTTAGTTTTTATAATAATATATTTATATATTTAATATTATTTATAATATAAAAATATTTATATATTTTTATTTTATTTATTATTTTATATTAATACATGTATACTAATATATTTATATTATTTATATAGAGTAATATTATTTATATAGTGGTTGGGAGGTTGCCTTCGATTCTAAAGGTTATAGGTTCAAATCTCATTGAGTGCATGGTTTTCCTTATTTTCCTCTAGCAAAATGACGCCGTTTTGGGCAATTTAGTATCAAAATAGCGGCACCAAAACGATGCAGTTTTGGTATAGCATCCAAGTCATCACGGCGTTAAGGAGTTAACGGCGCGATAGTATAAACGAGTCGAAAAATAAAGTTTGGTGGTAAAATTGAACCAATTAAAAGGTTGGTGGTAAAAACGAGTTACACCTAATAATTTGGTAGTACCTAGCATAGTTTACCCTTAAAAGAATAATCTATATAGTCCCAACATTTCTTTTTAAAGTTACCTTTAAATATTTATCTTTGAGATGTTGAAGGATAATTAAATTAATTTTAAAAATTTTCATATTTTTTAAATTTACTTTATAAACTGAATCTCTCCACGCTCCATGGAGTTCTGGGGTTAATTTCTTCTACTAATGTTGTATATTTTTGCTACAATATATCGTAGCAAAATAAAACTGTCAGATCAAGGAGGGGCGGAGTTAAGAATGAAAATGAATTCGAGTGTAAAAAATCTGCCAATTTCGAGTATAAAGAATCTGCTAATTTTGGCTATTGGGTGTCCATTGGACATTTTTCGTGGTAACGCCGTTGGTCTTGGTTGATCACTCCTTTGCATTAGGATACAGTGGTTTGCTATGTTACGGCTAGGATTGTTTCAAAAAGATTCAGTCCAAATAATTCGATTTGTTTTTATGATCTAATCCGAAAATTCAAATATTTGTTATGAACCTCCGCCATTGCTTTGTCTCACACATTGGCTATTGAATTGTTCCCAACTTCACGCCTCCTCCTGTCATCATCTCTCGAAGTAATTCACGCCACTATCTCGTACCCTGCAGTTCTTGTTTTCTCTCGGTTCTTGATCTATGTCGAGTCAGAAACTTCAATTTGGGATAAGTTCATATTTATAGGCTTTTATATTTTTGCACACGAAATTTCAAATTTTTATGATAGAGAGAAAATAATCTCAATTTTGGATTTCTAGATGCTTGAAATCTTGGAAAAGTAGTGATTAAAATAACGAGACAAGTAAAGAAATATTAACAATTTTTAATTCTTTTGGTTTAGTTTTGTTGCAACTGTTTCCTCATTTTGTGGAATGCGTGAATTCAACAAGACCATCAAACTTTGTGTTTTGTAATAAAATGGTAATTAAGACGTTAAACCCCGTTAACCCTTAATAGAAAACTTTTAAAGTACCATCATTTTTACACATCGTTATAATTTAGTCCTAATTCTAAAAAATTAACCCTTAATATTTCGAAATTACTTCAATATAGTCCTTCACCATCATCCTCTTGAATCTTCCTCCTCCGATTCTAAACTTTCTGTCATGTAATCCCCTTTCTAACACCCCATACATTTCCAGCGATGGATTACTAAAAGAGTGGTTGGTTGTCTTGTGAAAAGACTTCCGGGTTTGAATGTTATGATGTTGACTTTGCTGTGGAATGATTTTCATGGGATTTGTATAAACGAGCCGTTATTTGAAAGTTGATATGCAGAAATCCCCTTGTGTCAGCGGCATGGTTTCAGTTACCTTCTACTTTCATGCTAATGACTTTCGAGATGAAATGTTAATTAAGCACATGGTTTCAAGTTTACTATATAATGCTCATTGCTATGTTCCCCACATACCATGAAGAAGCAACTTTATGTTTTTCAGTTGTAGCGAGCATTTTCCGTTGATCTTTTCCTTAGAGCTTAAAGCTTTGAAGTAAATGTTGCGTCCTTTTTAATTTGATGGGCATGGCTTACTGCCTTGAGAATATGCACCAGCTGAATCCACCTATACCTCATAACAACTTGTCCTCCTCAATTGTCAATCTAACAGAAGATTATGCAGCCAAAATCTCATATCCGTGTTTCTAGAATGAGTTGACTGCATCAGAGACGGAAGCGGACAAAACAAACTTTTCGGATACCGCAGTAGCAACATCTATTCGTGTTAGATAATGGAGTGTTAGAAAGAGGGATTACACGACATAAGATTTGAAATCTAAGAAGGAAGATCCAGCAGGATGATAGTGAAGGACTAAATTAAAATAATTTTAAAATATCAAGGGTTAATTTTTTAGAATTAGGACTAAATTATAACAATGTGTAAAAACTGAGGGTATTTTGAAAGTTTGCTGTTAAAAGTTAACGCCTTAGTTACCATTTTGTTAAAAAACACAAAGTTTTATTGTCATTTTGTAACATTTAAAAATTTGATTACCGTTTTATTTATTTTTAACAAAGTTCAGTTATCATTTGTGAACTTTTCCCTAAATATTAACCCTAGCTTGAACAGTAAAATGAAGACCTCTTTGATTATAAAAAATGATGAGTCTATCACATGTGTCGAACACCGTTGAACACTATTAAATTAATTAATAAAGATTAAAAATCTCAAAGACTCAACATACAATTATAAATTATTTAAGGGTAATCTTCACCTGTGATCCCTTTTGTTTGGGGTTTGTTCTATTTTGGTCATCCAAATTTAAAAAAGATCATTCTTGCCACTTACGTTTTGAATCGTATCTATTTTGGTCCACTGACTGTTAACCTCGGTTAATAAAAATAATAATTTCTAATTTAACCCCCAAACTTTCAAAACTTTATTTTTCACCATCTTGCCCAAAACTTAAAAACTTAATTTCTCCACCCACCACCCAATCCTAACCCTCTTTTAGAAAATTGAATAAGTAGGAAAAAACCGCATTGAAAGCTAATTGGGTGGCACAAATGAGGGAATAAGTAGAGGCTGAGAGATACAACAGCCCAACAGAGTACAACATATTGTCACCGGCTACAACTAATCCAAGAACAAAATAGACCAAAGCAAGAACTTTGATGGAAGTTGAAGTTGAAGAAGTCGTCGAAGTTTCAAGTTTCCGAGACGAATGAAGAAGAAATAAAGGGATGAAAAGGATTGGAAATCCAGCAGTTTGCACAAAAGTTGCCATCCATTTACTGTTTCCACCTTGATCATAATAAAATCTCCCCAAAAGAACTGCAGCAGCTTGGTCTACAACAAGGAACAAAATATTGATTGCCACCATAAACCACCATTGCCAGCGCCCGAGTTTAAGAAACGGTGATTGATCCATTACATTTTCGTCCACGATCAGAAACGGTTCTCGATCATCTGTAATTGATACAACTCAAAGTGTAAACAAACAATTTAATCTAATAATAACTTTCTATAATTGAAAACATTAATTGTGAAAAGTGAAAGTTTTAATCACAAATCTAAAAACCTTTCCAAACATAAAAATTACAAGAATCCACAAATCCTACCTCTAATCTAACAACAAACTACAATAAGAATCCGGAAAACAATAAGCAAACATATAACTAAAAGCAAAAACGTGTATTTCCAAAGAGTTACTGCCTACATAATTAGTGGGAAAACGAGATTAACTGATTTGGTTTAAAATTAAGCAGACGTTCACAAAAACAAGCTGTATCATACAATATTTCAACTTTGTTTTTCAGGCGACATATTTCAAATTTGAATTAACCTCCCCAAACAAAGGGAATCACTTGAAAAACAATTTCTAACCATTCAATTTTCGATTCTGAGGAGAACCCAGTAAAGTAAAAAGGCGGGAAAATAGAAGGAAAGGGCATACTTACCATTCATGGTGCGAAGGTTGAATCGATGAAATTTGAATCAAAACTTGGAAACTTGAAAGTTTTGGGGAAGATGGTGAAAAATAAAGTTTTGAAAGGTTGGGGGTTAAATTAGAAATTATTTTTTTATTAACGGAGGTTAACGGCCAATGGACCAAAACAGACACGATTCAAAACGCAAGTGGTAAGAATAATCTTTTTTAAATTCGGGTGACCAAAATAGAACAAACCCAAACAAAAAGGACCACAGGTGAAGATTACTCATTATTTAGAATAAAATTTCAATTAAATTATTATTATATATATATATATTATTTTAATTTTTTTAAATAATTAGATCAAATACCAACCTATAGTTAATCTCTAAATTAAAAAGTCTTAAATCTTGTTCCTTTCTATTTTAGCTGCTGTTGTCGTCGTTAACCACCGTCCGCCAGTAAAATTATAGCCGCCGCGCATCCGTCCCTGCATGACCGCCGTTTAAGCTAAAGTTGGGGGCTCCCATGTTTGACGGTTCGCCACCTTAGCCACTCGTTAACCATAAAATCTTTTGTTGTTCCTGGGTTTTATTACTAAACATCGGGCCATTCTTTTTCAAGCGATGGCTTCCAATCTCGTGCTACATGTCCCCTGTTTGGTTTTTCCTAGTGTCAATGCTTCAAACAAGCTTCTTAGTTCCTTTCATTTTCACGCAAAAACCGGATTTGTTGCGTTAATGGCGGGAACGACAATCAAGCTCGAACGGCGGTTAGGCAGAGACGCGACGAGAGATGGGCGGTGGCTAATGGCGGAGGCAGCTAGAATGGCAATTTAGGGTTTTTAAATTTAGGGATTGACTATAGTTGATATTTGATTAAATTATTTGAAAAAAGATTTAAAATATAATATATACGAAAAATAATTTAATTGAAATTTTATTTTAAATAATTAATAATTGTATGTTGAGTCTTTGAGATTTTTAGTCTTTATTAATCAATTTAATGACGTTCAGCGGTGTTCAGCGGTGTTCGACACCTGTTATAGAATTTTCCTATAAGAAACAATGAATTCGACAAATATATGAAGTTAATTTTGGATAAATTTTATTTTGCATACATTCTGCACTTAATTTGATGTTTACAATTGATTTTATTTTCAAGAATTTTTAATATCTAAATTTTTAATGGCCAAGAGGGAGTGAATCAGCAAATAAAAAAAGTTTGGAAGCAAATTGAAAAATAAAAAGAATTGAGACACAAGAGTTATAGTGGTTCAACCTTCTAACAAGGTTTACATCCAATACCTAAGCTTCCTACTAAGGATATTTCAAATTCACTATTGTATTTCTTCTCTGGTTGAATTTCATGAACCGAGTGAACCTTTTGGCTATCATGGCTATTTCTTCCTCTTCATCTTCACTTGAATTGCCCTCCTCTTGCGTAGACTTGAGAGCAATTCTCACTTACTTCTTTTCCATCATTTTTTTCTTTTCTTTTTCTCTTTCTTTTTTCATAATCTCATGAGTAAGGAGAGAACCCATGTGTGCACCGAGCTTCAAGGTCTTGAGATCCTTAATTTCAATGATTGCAGTTCTCTTTTCATCCCATGATTCGGGAAGAGAATAGATGAATTTTCGAATACGCTTGTCTTTCAGGATGACTTCTCTAAATCCTTTGAGTCCGTTGACTATGACAGAGGATCGAACATCTTGGTGACGCCCTCATTCGGTTCCATTTTGAAATTCTCGTAGCTCAAGTTGAGGAGTCTAATCCTGCTATCCTTTACATCGTTTGTGCCTTCATAGGTGGTCTCGAGCTTATCCCATATCTTCTTTGCACTTGTGTAAGAAGACATCTTTGAGTACTTATTTGATCCAAACGCACAAAAAAGTATATGCATAGCTTTATCGTTGACTTGTAATTTCCTCAGATCTTCATCGGTCATCTTTAGCTTGGACTTTGGAATTAACCGGTCACATTCTCTCTTCACCGATATGCTTGATTCATCTTCCACTACATCCTATAGAAGGTAGTCGTTGGATTTGATAAAGAGTCTCATTCGATTCTTCCAATAGGGATAGTTATCCCCATTGAAATAAGGTGGTTTGGTGATAGATTGAGACTCATAGAGGTTGTTGCCGGAAGTGGAGGTCATGACTTGACTTCTAGTTGATTGAATCACCTTTGGATCTTCTCAAAGGAATGTTAATCCTTCAAATGAGCTAGGCTCTAATACCAATTGTTAGGATGATCAATCAAATGTGGAAATGACCAAGGGGGGTGAATTTGTAACACCCTCGACCCGAATGTCACATTTGGGCATCAAGCTCGAACCCCAAATCATAAAATAGTGCAACTAGATTTAGCTCAAACCACATTCATTCATTTAAATCCATTAAGTTTGAAACATTTCAAAATAGAAACGTAATAAAAACGTTACACGGGGAGCTCCATTTAATATTACATAGTTAAAGCATTCGACACTTAATTTGAAATCCAAAATAAGAGTTACAATAAAACATAGGGTCCTACGAATACATAGCCTAAATAAATCTAAGTATTGTACTCGAACACAAGTCGATGCCAAAGTCCTACTCTGATGGTGTTCCGACAAATGCACGTTAACCTACAAACGGAAACAACAATTTCGAATCCTGAGCTAACGAAGCTCAGTGGATTCACTTCTACTCAACCATGCTTCATGCAAATCATAAATAAGAGCATGTAGATAAAGATGACAATAAGACGATCATATCATATCAATGCGGCCCTAACCCTAGCCGTCTCCATACATATCAACAATAGTAGTTAAAATGTCTCACATAGCAACCATATGCATAATATCAACAAACCTAGAGTGAGGCCCGGTTCCACTAAACATCGGGCACACAGACTCTGAGTGAGGCCCGGTTCCACTAAGTATCAGATACGCACACTCATGCTCAAAATCTCTCATCGAGCCTTCGAATGAGTCCCAGTCCCACTAAGCCTCATGTTTATACATTCAAAATCTTGACAGTGATATTGCAACACTCTCTTTTCTCATGGGTATATGGAATCCCATCAACAAGGTGACTCAACCATAATAATGCCCTTACATGGTATACATTCACTATTTGATCCACTAAGGATCCTTAATCATACAACACAACAAGTCACCCAAGGTTTTTAATTAAGTTATTACATGCTAAGTGTTAAGTGTTCAAAAGTACTATTTTTATAACATTTTTTACTCATATTATTGTTCGACTTAGGCTCATTTTAGTTGCATTATTGGGCATTCATGCATGTTTTCATGATTTCCTTCACCGTCATGCTTGATTTCATAATATAGTTGTTTTTATAGAAAAATATATTGCGGATGTGTGTTTTTGTGTTTGCAGGATCAAATTGCCTAACAAGTAGGAAATTGCCGAGGCAATTGAGGATAAGAAGAGGAGCTGCCGATTTTGAAGATAGGATAAATCCCATAAATTCGAGTTAATTACGAGAAGCAAGGATAAATCCTAGAAGAGTTAAAGTTCCATGAAGAAATCAAAAGGAGATTAAATTTAAAGAGTTTTATGAGGAGTTTTGGAGGAATAAAAATATAATAATAAAATAGATTTAATTCTTTTATTCTATTTAATTCCAACTTAACTTCCTCCTCAAGAAAGATTTTGACCTATCTATCTCCTATAAATAGAAGCCCTAGCCGCCAACTTCAAGAGCATGTTCAACTAGAGAGAAAAATCAAAAGGTTGTTCAAATTCTTCTTCTTCTTCCTCTTTGTTCGATTAGATTCATGCTAGGAAATTTTTATCTTGTGTTTATTTTGCACCTGGCCATGAACTAATTTTATTTGGCTTGGGTTATTATGTTTTTGTGGTTGTGAGAACGATTAGATTTGTTTAGGTATTTGAGTTTGTAATTTTAATTCAAACTTTGTTCATTCTTGGTTCTTAATTTTGCGAGTGAATTGGGAGAGGATCTCGTGAATTCATCCATTTATCTAATATCGGGAGAGTTAGATTCAAGAAATGAATGAGCATGGTCTTTATTCAATCAATCGATGGTGAAGATTAATTCAACTTAGGGATAAGTTGCGAATTTCAACGGCTAAAAGGAGCGCAAGATAGGTTGTTGTCCACCCTTGGTTCACGCAGGGATGTATTATCAAGGCATGCACAATTAACAATGTTTTGAGTTAAGGATAATGAGAAACATTGAAGAACGCTTCACCGAACTTTGAAGGTTGTCGCCCAATTGCCCAGACAATCGCTCCATTCCCAATTGCCCAATTGCCCAGGCAATCGCAGAATTGCCCAGGCATTCTGACTGGATTTAATTGATGAGCGATTGAGCTACTCCAGCACTCAATTACCACGATGGACCATTCAATCATCACACCACAACTCATGATAACCCGACCACTCTCTCTTATTCGATTACATCTTTCTTTTATTTAATTGTTCTTTTGTTTTACTTGTTAATTAGAACTCCTACAATCACCAATTTGTGTTTTTACTTTCAATGCGAGAAGTTAGATTCCCGAAGTAGCACCAATCCCTATGGAGACGATATATATTCTATACTATAACTTGCGACGTGTACACTTGCACCAATTGTGAAGCACTCAATACGCGCAACAAGTTTTTGGCGTCGTTACTGGGGATTAGCAATAGCGAATTTGATTTTTATTTCTTGTACCTTTGTTTCTTTTTGTTTTATTTTTGCTAACCGGTTTCAAGGAGATAACATTCTTTGGTTTGCATCTGTGTATGACCAGGGCGAGACCAACAACACAAGACTACCCACTTTAACTTGAGATAGAACGAGTTATTCATAGAAGAAGACGAGAACAACGAGCAATAATGGCAGAACAACCTGTTAATCCAGTCAGCAATTTGAATGCCGACGATAATCTGAATGCCGTAGCAAGAGGATGATGAGCTCAAGTCGAACAACCTATCCAGAATAGGCCCATCTGAGACTATTTAGAGGAAGATCTCAATGGTCTCAATCCAAGAGTTGTCGCACCTTAAATAGAAGCCGCCCACTTTGAATTAAAACCTGTGATGTTCAACATGATCAATACAATTGGTCAATTTGGCGGCTCGGCAATTGAAGATGCCAGATAACATCTCAAATCATTCCTGGAGATTTGCAATTCATTCAAGCTACAAGGAGTCCATGCGGATATCCTAAGGCTGAAATTATTTCCCTATTCATTGAGGGATAGGGCAAAAACGTGGTTGAATAGTATTCTATCTGGATCTATAGGATCTTGGACGGATTTTTATCGTGATTTTATTGCTAGATTTAGTTCTACAAAAATGACTGATAAGTTGCGTAATGATATTACTTATTTTCGACAGACAGATGATGAATCTATGTACGAGGCTTGGGAGCGATACAAAAAGCTTTTACACAAATATCCCATGCACGGATTCCCATTGTGGACGAAGTGATGATGTTCTACAACTCAGTGTACATGCCGACAAGGATGATGCTAGATGCCTCGGCAAATGGCATACTCCTCGACAAGGCACCTGAGGAAACGATAGAGATTCTAAACCGTCTTGCCAAGAACGATTATCAGTTTCCAACCACCCAAAGGGGAACAGTCAGACGCAATGCCACGATAAATGAGCTTGATTCATCAGGATCTATTTCTGCACAATTGGCCGCTTTAACCAATATGGTTAAGAATATGTAGCGACCCAGCAACACACAAGAGATCAAGGTAGTAGATTCAATTTATGATTTATGTAATGGTAACCATGATTTTTCTGAGTGTCCACAAAACCCAAAATCTAGCTTTTACGTTGGAAACTACAACCAGAACAACAATGCAATGTCCAACACCTACAATCCAACCTGGAAAAAACATCCAAATTTTTCATAGAGTAACCCAAATAATGCTCTTAACCAAAATGTTCAGAATACACAAGCATCGGGATTCCAACAGAAGATGCCTCGGCAACAGATGCCATAACAACAATCGACACCCTCTAGTTCTTTGGAAAATTCTCTTAATGCCTCCATGTAAAAAACTAAATCTTATATGGTTGAGAATAGTAATTTCATGAAGAAGACTGATGTTTTTATGAGCAGGACAGAGATGAGATTGCAAAATCAAGAGGCAGCTTTGAAATCCTTGGAGACACAAGTCGGGCAATTCGCTCAGAACTTGAATAAGAGACCACCAGGTGATTTTTCTAGCGATACTGAGGTCGCCAAAGGAATAGGCAATGAGCAGTGTAAAGTAATCATCACTCGGAGCGAACGGAAGCTTAATGATGCACCTGCCCAGCCAATAAATCGACCAGGAGAACAATCTCTTACTTAAAAGAAGTAATCGGCAAAAACTCCTCATCTAAAATTGATGAAACAAAAATTGCCCAGGCAATTCCAGATGCCCAGACAATTCCAATTGCCCCGGCAAGTCCAATTGCCCAGGCAAGTTGCGATAAAAATCTCAGGAAGAAAGATAAGGAGATTCGAATTCCACCACCATTCCCACAGATATTGAAACGACAAAAGTAAGAGTACCAATTCAATAAATTCCTTGATATCTTGAAGCAAGTCCACATCAATTTGCCATTAGTGGAAACAATCGAACAAATGCCAAATTATGCTAAGTTCCTTAAAGACATTGTCTCTAAGCGAACAAGGATAGGAGAATTTGAAACCGTTGCTGTGACGGAAGGATGCATGGCCATGTTGCACAACCGAATGCCACCTAAGCTTAAGGATCCCGGCAGTTTCACCATACCATGTCAATTGGAAATCACTATGTCGGGAAGACATTATGCGATCTTGGAGCAAGCATAAACCTTATGCCGAAATTGGTCTTCCAACAATTGGGAATAGGGAATGCGAGGCCAACAATAGTGATGCTACAACTTGTGGATAGATCTTATGTGCAACCGGAGGGAAAAATCGAAGATATCCTGGTAAAAGTTGACAAGTTTATTTTTCTCGCTGATTCTATTATTTTGGATTGTGAAGCAGATGAGTCCGCACCTATTATCCTTGAGAGGCTGTTTTTAGTAACATGAAGGACTTTGATTGACGTGAAAAGAGGATAACTCACTGCAGGAGTAAACGATCAGCAAGTGAAACTTAATGTTTTCCAAACCCTTAAGCACGCCGATGATCTAGAAGAGTGTCAAGTCATCCAAGCCACAACTGAATTCAATTTCGACATAGAGGAAGATTGCCTTAACAATTACCTCGGCAATTGTATTATCGGACCTAAAGAACTTGAATTGAAGAGTAGGATGAAGCCAATTGGATAGCAAGTCGTCCAGGTAAGTATTTTGAACCATTGGACTACTCAGGTAAGGAAGGTAAAATCGAAAAACCCTCTATTGAGCAACCTCCTATTCTTGAATTGAAACCATTGCCAGAGCAATTGAAATATGCTTATTTGGGAAACTATAACACTTTGCCTATGATAATTTCTTCTAAGTTACAGCCTGAACAAGAAAAGAGGTTCATCAATATGTTGGCATTTCACAAAAAAGCAATAGGATGGACAATTTTCGACTTGAAAGGAATTAGCACGGTAATGTGCATGCACAAAATTCTATTACAGGATGATCACAAACTAAAAATTGAGGCACAAAAGATGCTTAAACCTGCTATGAAGGAAGTCGTGAGGAAGAAAATCATCAAATGGCTTGATGCCGATATCATATATCCTATCTCCGATAGTACATAGGTAAGTCTGGTACAATGTGTACCGAAAAAGGGAGGTAAAATTGTGGTAAGCAATAAAAGCAACTAACTTATCCCAACTAGGACTGTGACCGGTTGGAGGGTTTGTATGGATTACCGTAAGTTAAATAAAACTATTCGGAAAGATCACTTTCCTTTACCCTTTATTAACCAAATGCTTGACCGTCTTGCATGTAAATTCTTTTATTGTTTTCTTGATGATTACTTAGGTTATAACCAAATCGCCATAGCACCGGATGATCAGGCAAAGACCACCTTCACATGCCCGTATGGTACCTATGCTTTTTAAGGGATACCATTTGGATTATGCAATACTCTGGCAACTTTCCAGAGATGTATGATGGCAACTTTCTCCGACATAGTGGAAGATTTCCTGGAAATCTTCATAGATGATTTTTTGGTATTCAGAGACAACTTCGATAATTGACTCAACAATTTGGAGAGAGTGCTAACAAGATGTGAAGAATCTGATCTAGTGCTCAATTGGGAGAAGTGCCACTTTGTGGTAGATAAAGGTATAGTGCTCGGCCACAAGATCTCCTCCAAAGGAATTGAATTCGACAGAGCCAAGGTAAAAGTGATCGAAAAATTGCCACCACCAAATTAGGTCAAAAGAATTCGAAGTTTTCTCGGTCATGCTAGTTTTTACAAAAGGTTTATTTATAATTTTTCCAAAATCTCTAAACCTTTGTGCAACTTGCTTGAACATGACAAAGCTTTTATTTTTGATGATTCATGCATCCAAGCATTCGAAACCTTGAAGAAGCAACTTGCCTCGACACCTATTGTTGTCCCGCCCGATTGGACCTTACCTTTTGAACTCATGTGTGACGCAAGTGATTTTGCGGTAGGAGCCGTTTTAGGGAAGCGCACATGTAAGACTTTTCATGTAATTTACTATGCTAGTAAAACTTTAAATGGTGCACAATCAAATTACACCATGACAGAGAAAGAATTACTAGTAGTAGTTTTCGCATTTGATAAGTTTCGTTCCTACTTGATTGGTACTAAGGTAATCGTTTATACTGATCACTCAGCAATTAAGTACCTATTTACTAAGAAAGATGCCAAACCTCATTTAATTCGTTGGATTTTACTTTTACAAGAGTTTGTCTTCGAAATTAAAGATAGGAAAAGAATATAGAATCAAGTTGCCGATCACTTATCAAGGTTGGAAAAATGCGATAAAGTTTCAGATTTTTTGGAGATTCATGACACATTCCCGAATGAGCAGTTGTTAGTTGCCTCGGCAACTCCTTGGTATGTCGATTTGGTTAATTTCTTGGTTAGTGGTATTTTACCTTATAACCTTGCTCACCAAGGAAAGAAACGATTCTGACATGATGCTAAGCATTATTATTGGGACGAGCCTCTTTTGTTTAAACAATGTGCAGATCAGGTGATAAGATGATGTGTTCCCGAGGAGGAACAAAATAATGTGCTTCGACAATGCCATTCGTCACCTTATGGAGGCCATTTTGGAGGAACTTGCACCACTGCCAAAGTCTTACAATCCATGATACCTAATTATGTTACCATGCTATTCTTGATGAAAGATTGCTATGCATGACATGTTATCCTATTATGCTTGTTATGACTACCTCACTAGGCTATATAAGCCTAACATATGTGTTTGTCTCATGCATTTTAGGATCTTGAGATTTCCCGAGCTCGATCGTGTAATCTCCTAGTTGCAAGTCACATCCGCAAGTTACATGTATGTTTACTTTTGTTCCCGAACTCCTAGAAAGGTGGCATAAGGTCTACACGTGTTGAAATGACCTATTTTGATATGTTTGTATAAGCCTAAAATAGCCTAAGAGATGTATGTGTAAAATAGCCTAAGAGATGTACGTGTTGAAATGAGCTATAATGAGCTTAGATGCACTAATGGGTAAAATCTTAGTAAATGGATTCGAAACACTCTAAAATCTGACATGTGATTGGAAGTACTGTTTTTAAGATTACTGGTAAAGTTTGGTAAAATTTGAATAATGTTTGGTTGGGTAAATCGAATAAAAACCAGTAAGAATCTGTTATTACATGTCAGGGAGTATCGATACGGGTGATGGCGTATCGATACGGTCATTGCATAATTGGTCTGGTCAACCTTGGGAAAACAAGGCTTATCGTTACGGTTTGGGCATATCGGTACAGAATTTTGTCAGTAGAATCTAGATGGGAGAAAGGTATCGATACGGTCATATAGTGTATCTGTACGGGGTCAACGTGTATCAATACTGAACTAGCTACATCGTTACGGGTTTAACGTCCTTCGAATCTGGAAAATCTGAAATTAGGCTTAGCGTATCGATACGGCCCTTAGGGTATCGGTATGGTGTTAGTTAATTCTATTATAATGAATTAAAAGGAGTTTAGGCAGTTTGCAATTTAGTCATTAATAACTATTCGGTCTAATTAATCAGGTTAACGACATCCGATAGTAATGAAACTTCATAGATTAATAATTGGTATGTTTAGTTACAAGTTGGTAAAAAGGATCCAGATTATGGTCACTAATTTGTAAAGTTTATGATTTAGTCCCTAAGTTTGTAGAAGGTTAACATTGACCCTGATTCTAATAAGACTAGTAACAAACAGGTTTGGTAAGTCTTGTAAATGACTAATAAAATACTTCGAACAAGTTCCGAACTTCGATTTCGTCTTCTAATCTCTGAATAAGTTTCTGGTAACACTTTTTGACTCGGTTCTCTACAAACCGGGAAGGGGGTGTTACACTAAACTTAGAAAAAAACTTTCTCTCCCTCAAGGTTTGAAGGACAATACGAAGGTGAAAATCATGCTTCTCCTCCAAGCTCGAGTAAACCAATATATCATCGATGAAGACCACCACAAACTGATCTAGGTAAGGCTGGAAAATTTGGTTCATCAAGTCCATAAAAGCTATTGGTGCATTGGTAAGCCCAAAAGGCATTACCAAGAACTCGTAATGTTTATACCGCATCCTAAAGGCAATTTTCTAAACATCCTCTTCCACTAACTTCAACTACTAATACCTCGATGTCAAGTCAATCTTCGAGAATACTTGGTCACCCCTCAACTAATCAAACAGGTCGTCTATCCTTGGTAAAGGATAAAGGTTCTTCACTGTTACCTTGTTGAGCTGGCGGTAGTCGATATATATCCTCATCGACCAATCTTTCTTCTTAACAAACAAGACTGGTGCACCTCAAGGTGAGATGCTTGGCCGAATGAAACCTCTTTCCAACAAGTCTTGAATATGATTCTTCAGTTCTATCAATTTTGTGGTTGCCATACGATATAGAGCAATCGATACTGGTGTCGTGCCAAGCATCACATCTATCCAAAACTCTAACTCATGATCCAGGGGTAGCCTGGGTAACTCTTCCAGAAACACGTTAGCGAACTCTCTAATAACCCGAAGACTCTCGAGCGTTGGGCTCTCAATAGTTGTGTCAATCACATGAGCCAAAAAGGCCTTGAAACCTTGTTGGATCATTCTTTGTGTCGCTAAGGCTGACACTACATTGGAAAGAAAATGATTCTTCTCACCCTTCACCACTAGCTTGGTTCCATCTAAACCACAAAGCTTAAGACTCTTCGGTCTACAGCCCAAACACGCATCATGTTCAAACAACAAATCTATCCCTAGGATGACATCAAACTCTTGGAACGACAATACCATCAAATCAGCCAGAAATATCCAACCTTAAACCTCTATTGGATACCTCCGATACACATCATTCACCAAAACATCATACCTCAAAGGACTAGTCACACAGACCCCTATCTCAAGATCCTCGGCAGGAATACCCCACTGTTGAGATATTCTGATATGGATATAGGAATGAGTAGACTCCAAATCTACAAGAGAAACTATATGAACTAAGAATAAGGTAAACTTGCCTGAGATAACATCGGTAGCCTCACAGTCTTCTTGAGCCTTGACTGTGTACTGTCTCGTTGGTGTCCTAGTTGTAGACTAGATCGTACCCCTACTTTGATGTCCCGAGATGTGGCTCGCCCCTCCTCTAGATAAACCCTAACCTCTTTAAGTTGGATAAGAGGTTCTCTAAGTCTAAACTGGGGTGGTGTCAGTAGCTGTCGGACAATCCCTCAGAAAATGATCTGGTGACCCACAACCATAGCAAACTCTAGATGTCCCCCAACACTCGCCTTATACTTACGCCCACGCTGATAAAAAAACATGTGCGCTCTTTTGTGAGCCCTCAGAGCTCATCATAGACGAAGACAAAAGCCTTCTATGGCCAGCTGATTCTGACCTACGTCGGATCTTAAATTCTGGTTCGAAGCTCCTCTACCTTGGCTCTAACGGTTCCTATTCCTCTCATATCAAGACTACGAGTTGTTGAATAAGTTCTAACTCCTCTCACTCAAGCTTCCTTGCCCACCAGACGGGCTATAAGTCAAACCTTGCACTTGCTCAAGCGACTTGGTACTAGTAGTCAACATTGAAAATACCTTTGGCGGGGTAGCAGTAAAATAAGTTTGAATCTCCTTCCTCAAACCTTTCAAGAACTTCTTGTACCTTATCTCTTTGGTAGCAACCTCAAGGGCATATCTGCTCAACTATAAGAATTCTTGCTTATATTCAAAGACTGGCCGGTTCCCTTAGACCAAATGATTGAACTGCTCCCTCAAACTATCAATATGGGCCTCTTCTACATACTTTTTTTCGAACTCATCCAAGAAGTCATCCCACGTAGGTTGGTTAAGATACCAACCAAACTCTAACGTCTCCCACCATTCTCGAGCATTCTCCTTTAATAGAGAAATAACACATATCAACTTGTCATTGGATCTCAACCTCATCTGAAGCAAGATCTAACATGTGTTTCTCAACCATAAATCGTCCTTAACTGAGTTATTTTGTCCCGATCCAAGAAAGTCCGTAGCACCATTGTAACATCCCAAAATTCGACTTAGTCAAAAATAGGTTCTGGTGATCGAAAACCCTACATCAAAAAGGTCTAAATGTCGTATTGACTTTGACCGCAAGGCCAATTGCGTTGATAATGGACTCCAATTGAGTCAAGTTATTGATTAGGGACCTCATTGGATGTATTGTAAACCTTTTTGTGACTAAATTATAGAAATTAAAAGTTTAAGGGTAAAAGTATAGAGATTGAGAGTTGAGGGATCAACCTTGCGATTAGCCATTCCTCAATTATAATCACCATCTACGTGGAAGGTGGGAAATAGCTTTTTTCATAGTGAGGAAAGCCATTTCGGGTACATAGATTAAATGAAAGAATAGAATGATAGAAACCTTACCGATTACAAAAGAAGCAAGAACCTTAATCTCATCTCCTTCCTCCAAGCAAGCACCTCCATTGTTGAGGCTAGAGAAGCTTGAGCTTTCTTCGATTTATTGATATTGAATCAATGCTATCGATCGGGTAAGCTGTAATCCCCAAACAATCAATGAAATACATGGGTAAATCAAGCTTAATCTTAAGGTAGGGTTTTGGCCATCCATGGAATTTGATAGCTAATAGCTATTTTAAGCTTTGATATTGATTTTGATATCGTTATATTGATATCGATATCATATTATCGATTCTAGCTGATTCCTATTGTTTAACCTAGTTCAATAATTGGATCGCGATCATCCACCATCACCGACGAGAGATAGGAACAAAAGAATTGACATCCGAGAGCCGTAAGAGCATCAGATTATTAAGATGAGTGTAGTCGGAGTCACGGGATTAGGCTAGGTGCCTTCCTGATTTCATTATCATTGATTATAACATGGCTAACATTATTGTCAAGGAATATTACATTGAACCACTTAGTGAATTCCATTGGTAAGTTAAGGTAATTTATTGCATTGAATATCGATCATTTATATTGCTATAGTAATTGCCACCGAGCATCGTTATCGATTTTGCCATTGTTATTGCTATTGAAATATAGAAGCATGGAACATTGGACATAGAGCATAGTTGTTGCTAGTGATATCATCATTGTCATTGTCATTGAACATTGATATCGATATAGTTGTTGCCATTGAAACATTGAATATGAAGCATCGATCATTGTCATTGTCATTAAGATTATTGAACATTGTCACTATCATTGATATTGCTATTGAACATTGGCACCGGAACATTGCTTATTGATAAGAACATTGAATATTGTTATTATTACTGAACATGGATTATTGATATTGTCACCAGACCTTGGATTTGAAAGGACTTTGGATACAATTGACATGCCATAGAATTTATGAGCTCAGTGTACGGGTTGACTACGGTCCTCGGGCTACGGCCTTTATTGTGGCGAGGTGGAGGGATGTATGTGTTATTGGTCATATTAGCGAGGGGGAAGGACTAGACCATTCATTGATTTGGCGAGGCGTAGGAATTCGCGTATCCACTATCCCGAATCGATCCAAGGGTTAATATTGAAATATGGACTTATTGCTATTGAACATGATCAATGCATTGCTACTATTGATTCATTACATTGTTATTGTAAAGATATGACTTGGAATGCATTTCATTGACAAGGTGTTTAGTTGTGACTACCTCACTAGGCAAAGTATGCCTAATGCATTTCATTTCATACATTTTAGGTTGAGAGATTCGCAGTTGAAGATCGGAGTAGTTGAAGAGTTTGACAAGTCACAATCAAGGCCAAAGTAATGTATTTTGTCTCTATGCACTCATAGGGTGATGGTAAAGTAGCTAGACTAGTCATATATGGCCCTTTTGATGTGTATAAATCATGCTTGCATTGTACTAGTGTTTGAGGCTCAAAAAGGCTTTTTAGTATAGCTTAAAAATGGCTAAACATGTATATTTGGCACTAAAAGGTGAAAACCTAGTAAATGGATTCAAATAGCCTTAAAATTTGACATACTAGTAGATTATAGTGATTAAATATTGCTGGTAAAATTTCATTGCATTTGGACATCGTTCAACATATTAAATTGGCTAAAAACTAGATAAAATCTGTTATTACAGTGCAGGGCGTACCGATACGGGTTCACTTGTTTCGGTACGGCTGTGCATATTTGGTTAGTCAAAGCTTAGGTCAACCTTGACGTATCGAAATGGTCTAGAGGTGTTTTGATACGGAAACTCACAAAAGCATTTAAGATTTTAATTGTATCGATACGGCCTTAAGGGCATATCGAAACGGGTCAATGAAGGTCAACGGTTATCGATACATTTTGAGCTGTATCGATATGAGTTCTTTAGCTACTGGAATTGGGATATCACCCTTGCATGTCGTACCGATACTGACCTCGACCGTATCGAAACGGGTTTGGATAGTGAAATCTGGATTACATAATCTAATTGCGTCGTACCGATATGACCTATAGTGTTTTGGTAAGATAGTAGTTAAATCCATTATAAATCATTGTTCATAGTATTGGAACATTGCAAATTGGTCACTGAATCTTGGTAAGTCTAATTAGAGGGTAATGACATCAGATTAACATGAAAATTTGTAGACTCGCTATTATTTTATGGAATTTCATTATGGTGTAGTTAATTGCATTAAAGAACCTCTAAATTTTTAGATTTATAGTTTAGTCCCTAAAACTTGTAGAAGTTAAGAATCAGTCCTAATTGATTAATTATTGTTTCCTATCGGATGAATTGAGCTAATGTTTGTGTTTAATAAGGTTTAAAAAGCATAGCATGGACTAAGTGACAATTATTGATTGAAAATATTGCACCGAATCACCGTACTGCTCACTAGTAGCACGCTCTGACCCGGTTCTCGACCAAGCCAGGAAGGGGGTGTTACATTTGTAGTATCAGAGCTAGAGTTTAGTCGATTCTAGGACTAAACTGAAGGCTATTGCATTGTTATTGAGTTACTTTTCCACCTAAGAGTTATATATTGTATATATTGTGACTTGTTGATTAATTCGATCTCTCATTATCTTATAGTTATGTCTAAAACGAATGAAGCTCATATCAATGAGCCTGCCACCGGCTCCTCGACCCATGGCGGGGAGATCTTCTTAATCCACAACAAGTCCCTTCATAGGGCACCGAACCTGAGGTGCCTACTACTCAGGCTGAATGTTATCAAAATTTGGCCGATATGTTTAAGCAATTTATGACTAAGATGAGAACCGAGTCGGCAGCGTAGCCTATCGCACAAGTTGTCCAGCATGATCGAGCCCTTATGGATAAGCTTTTAGAGTAACAGGCTTATACTTTCACTGGTCAGGATGATGACAATCCTGAAATTGTTGAATATTGGCTGGACAACACCCTACGAATATTGAATAAGTAGTTGCAGTGTTCGGATAAGCACAAGCTGGAATTCACCCTTGTATTACTAGCTGATAAAGCTTTCCTTTAGTGGGACACTACTACCCTTACGGTCTCCGAAGACACTATGACTTGGGAATTCTTTCTTCGAGAGTTCCTCAAGAAGTACATTAGCGAGTTTTATCTCGCAGAAAGGCATAGCATCTTCCTCCACCTCAAGCAAGGTGGACGTCCAGTTGAGCAATACATCCATGATTTCTACAAGTATTGCCGATATGGTGCTGAATATATCAAGAAGGAGGAAAAAGTGTCATATGTTCATTGTTGGGATAAGTGATGAGCTTCGCCCCATGTTTACTGCACTAGGCATCACCGACTTCCAAGACTTGGTGAACCGAGTCAAAGCTACTAAAGCGTCGTTGAAAGCCCAAATGACCACTAGGTCGGGAAAATTTGAGAAAAGGTTCAGAGAAGATTCTCAACCTCCTAGATGGAACAAGAAGGGAAAGTATCAAGGCTCTAAGCAACATGTCTATCCGCAGCCATCTCATTCTGGGAAGGCATTGAGCAAGCAAGAATCAAAGGCACCTGCCCAAATGTATCATGTGAGGAGTAGGGATGAAGGGGATGAACCTGGTGTTATTGCAGGTACCATTGAATTATATTCATATCCTTTATATGCATTGATTGATCCTGGTTCTACCTACTCTGTTATAAGCACAATGTTGGTTAAAAGGCATAGATTATCGTCTGAACCTATAGCACCGAGGATTTTCATAACAAATCCTTTGAGTGATTGTGTTACCATAAATCTTATGTGCAAGAATTGTCCCTTATTGATTCAAGGGATTCTTTTTCTGGCCAATTTGTTAGCTCTACCGATCTACGAGTTTGATGTGATATGGGATTGGATTGGCTCAGTGAACATCAAGCGTGGGTAGATTGTAGTAAGAGGAAGTTATACCTTAGAGGCATTGGCAAAGAAAGTATAGTGTTGATGAATTCGAGAAATCCTTCCTTATATACTTTGACATTGGAAGCCAGGGATGAACCCCGATTTGTGGATCTTGACATTGTATGTGAATTTCTTGATGTCTTTCCTGATGAACTTCCGGGATTGCCTCCAATCTGTAAAGTCGAATGCGGCATCAAAGTGCAACTCGATATTGCCCCAGTTTCTATTGCACCTTATCGTATGGAAGCCGTTGAGCTTAAGGAGCTAAAGACTCAAATTCAAGACCTTTTGAATAAAGGTTTTATTCAATCGAGTTTCTCTCCTTGGGGAGCACCGGTTCTTTTTGTTAAGAAGAATGATGGTTCTATGAGATTGTGTATCGATTATTGACAGTTGAACAAGGTAACCATTAAGAATAAGTATCCTTTGTCAAGGATAGATGACCTATTCGATCAGTTTAAGGAAGCCTCCGTGTTTTCCAAGATCAATTTAAGATCTGGGTATTATCAGATGAGAGTCAAAGAATGTGATATACCTAAAACAACATTTTGAATAAGATACGGACACTATAAATTCTTGGCAATGCCTTTTGGGCTAACCAATGCATCGGTAGCTTTCATGGACCTAATGAATCGGGTTTTTAGGCCTTACTTTGATAAATTTGTAGTGGTATTCATTGACGACATCCTGATTTATTCTAAGAACCCTGTCGAGCATCGAGATCACCTTCGAATTGTACTTCAAATCCTCTAGGAGAAGTAGGTTTTTGCTAAGTTCTCCAAATGTGAGTTTTGGCTCACCGAAGTTGTCTTCCTTGGGCACATTGTATCGACTTCAAGCATACAGGTGGATCTAAAGAAAATCCAAGCCATTATTGATTGGCACCCACCGAAGAACATTGGTGAGGTGATGAGTTTTCTTGGTCTCCCTGGCTATTATAGAAGATTCGTCAAAGGATTCTCTATGATAGCAGCTCCTTTAACTAAGTTGTTGAGAAAAGAAGCTATGTTCGTTTGGTTTGCGGATCAACAAAGAAACTTTGATCAATTGAAGCAATTGTTGACCCATGCACCGGTCCTAACCCAACCAGAGTCTAGAAAGGACTACATCGTTTACAGTGATACTTTACATCTCGGGTTAGGATTCGTATTGATGCAAGAAGGCAAAGTCATTGCCTATGCTTCGAGGAAACTAAAGCCACATGAGATAAATTATCCTACTCATGACATAGAGTTGGCTACAGTTGTATTTGTATTGAAAATATGGAGACACTATCTCTATGGAGAGAAATGCTAACTTTTCACCGATCATAAAAGTCTCAAGTACCTCTTGACCCAAAAGTAGTTGAATCTTCGGCAATAGAGATGGATGGAACTCCTCAAAGACTACAATCTTGTTATTGATTACCTGATGCACTCAACCGCAAACCTCTGCCTAGTAAGTATTGTTATCGGTCATTGAATCCAAAAGGGGGTTCTTACCTATGAGACATGAAATTTCACTCTCAAAGGAATGTATCCTTCAACACCTCAAGAAAGAGAGCGAATGATTAAGATTCCATATGCTTCTACAAATGGATATATCATATATGTCATGCTATGTACTCGTCCAAATGTATCATACGCTTTAAGTATGACAAGTCGATACCAGGTAGATCTCAGTGAAGGTCATTGGGTCGCAGTTAAAAACATCCTTAAGTACTTAAGAACTAAGGATACATTTCTTATATAAGGAGGTGAGGTATAAAAGGTTATATTGATGTCATCTTTCAAACCAATAAGGATGATTCACGATCGCAATCGGGTTTTGTGTTTTGCCTTAATGGAGGAGCTGTGAGCTGGAAAGGTTCAAAGCAAGATACAGTAGTTGATTCTACAACAAAAGCTGAGTATATTGTAGTATGCGATACTGTAAAAAAGGGTGTTAAGATCAAGAAGTTCATATCTGAACTAGGGGTTGTGCCAAGCATTTTGAATGCTTTAGATCTACGTTGTGATAACAACGGAGCCATCGCACAAGCAAAAGAACCCAGATCTCACCAACGATATAAACACATAGTTAGGTGTTACCATCTCATTCGAGAAATTATAGATCAAAGAGATATAGAAATATGTACAGTACCAACAAATGATAACATTGTCGATCTACTGAAAAAGCCTCTGACGCAACAGAAGCATGGTCATCACACTAAGTCACTTGGTATTAGATACATGGGTGATTGGTATTAGTGCTAGTGAGAGATTGTTAGAGTATGCTCAAAGACTAATCATAAGATGATTGTAAATGATATTTGTTTTACCTTGTTCATTCATAAAGAGGCATTTCCATTATTATTTTCAGTTACAATTCTGCGTGCATAAATAAACTAAATTATAATAAAGTCCTTAGAATAATATAATTATTCTTAAATGTTCTTAGTTGAGTATTATTGTGGGAATGAATAACAATAATGCATTAAGACTAATATGTAGTTGATTGATGACAAAGTGTTGTCATTGACATGGAGATGTCAAAATCAATACATAAGTATGTGTTAGAGAACGACATACTGGACTAACCCGCTATGAGCATGTTTCTTGGATTATTATGTGACAGTCACAACATTTCTCATAGTGATAACTACATGTGTGATCCTCATACTTGAGATCATCATTATTTTAACATCATGAGTGACATATTTTGATACAATCAAACGTGTGTCGTAACTGACTCCTCTATAAAGACTAATATTGGATATATCACAATCTATATGGTGAGATACAATTGATCAAGATAGGATTTGTCCCTCCCACATAATAGGAGTAAAATATCGTAGGTCACTTGATTGAGTGAGACTAGAAATGCATGGTCATGCTCGAATAAGTTGATATGAGATATCATAGTTATTCGTTTATAATAGTCTACTCAAGATATCAATAAATATTAGATGGACTATACAAGTGTGACTATTTCATGACTTGTGTCCAATCTAGATATAAAGGACAAAAGGATGTAATACATGAAAAAGAGTTAATCACGAAAAAGTTATATCGAATCATGATTTCTTGTAACTTAGGTGAGAATGATATATTGCTAGATGTCACTCATTGTTTGTAATATTAGAAATGTTCTAATATTTACTACTAACGTTACATGAACCTATAGGGTCACACCCACGGTTGAAATGAGCATATATTAAACGAATTATATATGTACAAATTTGTTGTACACGAATTTAGTTAAATTAATATATGTTTTATATATATATATATATATATATATATATAAAATTTAACTATCGGATAAATATTAAAAAAATTATTGTAATTATAACTCTTTTAATATATATAAATAATATAATTCGATTTAAATTAATATATATATATATATATTAAAATCCTAATTAAAGTTGAATTGGGATTATATATATTAATATATATATATCCTAATTAGTTGAATTGGAATTATATATATTAATATATATTGAAATCCTAATTAAAGTTAAATTAGGATTTTATATATATATATATATATATAGGTTAGGATCCATTTACACTGTGTAAAACTCAATTACTTTTACACAGTTGGATGAGGGTAATAAATGGCTCAGATTATTTCCTTATCTATTTTTCCAAGTGATAATCTTCACATTTTTTACTGTTAATCCCATCCATCCATTTCGCTCATTCAATGGCCATGGATTAGTGTAATACTAAATGAGTTTTACACCATGTAATTGGATCACATCATATATATATATGGGTTAGGATCCACTTTCATTGTGTAAAACTCAATTACTTTTACACTTTTTTGGACCGTTGGATGATGGTAATTAATAGCTAAGATTGTTTCCTTATCTTTTTTTTTCAAGTGATAATCTTCACATTTTTTTACTATTAATCTCATCCATCCATTTTACTCATCCAATGACCATGGATTAGTGTAAAACTAAATGAGTTTTACACCAGGTAACTGGATCATCCCTATATATATATATTGAAATCCTAATATGAATTGAATTAGGATTTCAAAGGCCATATAAAGGCATTAGAGATCTAGCAATTATTAATGCTTTTGGAAAAACCCTCTAAATAGTTTAGAGAGTTTTATATGCTCGTTTCAATTGGGTGAACTACGTAAAGGATATCTATCTCCTCCAAATTCAGAATTAGGTGAGATCTAGCAATTATTAATGCTTAGGAATCGACATCGTGATTGGATATCTATCTCCTCCAAATTCATAATTCCATATTTTAAACAGGTAATTCTTCACCCTTATTCACCCTGATTCGTTCCTCGTACATGGATCTCTGGTGGTAATCACCGGATAATTTTTCCGCTACGCCATGAGGTGTACCGACGTGACCCAACAGAGCCCACAACAAAAGATAGTCCACCTAAGCTCTAAAAAACCCAACACTTGACCCAAAAGAAAACCCACACTTCGGTTTAAACCGACTCTCGAATCTCAAAATCCAGGTTGTTGCAGAACTGACAAATAAAAAAAGCTTGGAAGCAAATTGGAAAATGAAAAGAATTGGGACACAAGAGTTATAGTGGTTCAACCTTCTAACAAGGTTTACATCCACTACCTTAGCTTCCTACTAAGGATTTTCCAAATTCACTATTGAATTTCTTGCTCTTTTTTAGGCTAAGGAGGCAATCTTGTACACAATCAAAGCTTTCTACCCAAAGCTTTGATCAAACTCGCTCTTTTACAAGAAATGGAATAACAAACTAAAAATCCTCTCAAATGTATTTTGGTTACCCAATTACAAGTTCACTCAAACCCAAAACTTGAATAAAAGTGATTACAAGAAAGACTACTCAGGTGGGTTACAAGATTTGACTCTAATAGGCTCAAAGATGGTTGGATTTGTGCTTAAATGTTTTAGACTTGATCAAAGTGTTCAATTATTATTGTTGTAGCTTAGGAGACTTGAATATACACCTCTCATTGATTTTTAACCGTTTGAGTGGTTGGAATATTAAATAGAACCGTTGGGCTGCATTTTTCCTGCAATAAATGTTGTATACCAACCCTTAGTATCGGTATGCTGGCTATCGTATCGGTACCTACCAAAAGAGTAAAGAGTCATTGTACAAAAGGGTATTGGTACGCGGGAAGGCGTATCAATACGAGGAGCTTTGATTTACAAAGGCGTATCGATACGGGTTGGTCGTATCGATACCAGTTTTGCTCATTGGAATCTGAGGAAAAAGTCATTGAAAAATTGTATCGCTACGCCTAAAGGCGTATCAGTACGGTATAATCATTTTTCAAAATATTAGTTCCAATAAAACTGATAAGGTAACGGCTATATCAATAAATGCAAAGATTTTGTAAATCTGAACACCTCGTATCAGTACGAGTAAAACTGTACCGATACTCAAAGCTGATTTGGTTCTCAAGTATGAATGGAGTACCGATACGACTATATGTGTATCGGTACCCAATAGTTGTTTAGCATAAAACGTTTTTCCAGTAGCTGAAACTCGTATCGGTACAGTCAAGGGCATATCGATACTCATGGACCAAATTTGGCTATTTGAGTATGAAAACACTTAGAAAATATTTTGGGGTTTTAGTTTTTGACTTTGAAACAATTTTAAGTTCGAATCATTGTCATTTTGTGAACATTTTTGAGTGCTTAAATTTCAATTTTACAATTTAGTCCTTTAAAATCATTGTTATATTAAAATCAAATATTTATTTTACAAAATTGATGAATTTGAGAATAAATATAAGAAATTTAAATAGGTTAAATAAATCACAAGGGGCATCATCTTGTTTGTGTGATTACTTACCGTATATCCGATTTGAAAATTCAAAAAATTAATATCCGAAAATTCAGATATTGTCGATCCAAAAGATTGAATATCCGAAAAATCATATTGAAGAGACAAACTGAATAAATGGATGCTAATGAGACTGTGTACAATTTTAATTAGGATGAGTATAGAAAACACGTACTGCTACACATCACTGTAAAACTATTGCTATACACCATTAAATTTTCAATAATTTTTAAATAAATATTAAATTTTTATAGACTCAATATATAATTCATCACATTTTTTCCTAATATATTTTTTATTTCTCAGTTTAAAATATTATAAACTATTCTCTATCTCACAAACCTCAAACACCCTAATTTCTTAATTTAATATATTTTTTATTTCTTAATTTTAAAAATTAATGGTGTAACGGTTTATAGCGTTAGTTGTGTGCAACGTCGCCCGTTTTAAAATTTTCCTTATTACCCTTATTTTATTGACCATTTATATAATGTAAAATTTGAGAATATAAATGAACAAAATTGGTTTAAAATATTTGAGAATATAAGAAGGCGAAATGCAGTTACTGCAATTTCACATATACCAAATACTGTGCTGCAATATATCATGTAATAAGAATCAAGAGACAGTTAGGCACTAAATATCAGGGTAATGCGAACTAAACCAACCCGAATATGCCGTCGGGTAAGCATTACATTCCGAATTCCATAGACAAAAGATCAAGAGTTTCAGATGAAGCTCAAGCATTTCTGACCTTACATGGTCCGAACCGTTTCATGCCAATGCACACTGTAACTGGCACAAACAAAAAAATAAACCAAAAGATTCCGGTATTCACGCACGGAGAATGCCCCGTCTAGTAGGTGCATTCGGTTGGTAGGCTAGACGTGCTAGTGCCCCGTGCAGATGTGACCTCAAATTGCTGATATCGCGATGCTCATGCTCGTTCGTGTAATGTAAGTTAGCATTCAAGGTTCTTGACACCTCCAGCGTTTGTCTGTCAAAACAATGCCTCACTCTTCTTAGACCACAATACCTTGAATCAAAACCAGACCCCAATCTTTGAAAGACCCCGGAGTATTGATTCCCATTGGTAGGGACGGTAGGGTGCAACCCGACATGCAGTTGGATGTGATTCATAATATGATTCCTCGGAGGATAGTCGAAATCTGATGTTGACTGCAGCTGCATTGGCACTGGAATGGTTTCAAAATGCCGAGATCTTTTACGCATCGAACTGAGTCTTGGGCTTGCTTTAGACGCTTCCTTAGCTCGAGGGCGATGCCTGAACTTGAAGGTACTGCTCTCACCAAGAGGAAAGGGTGAATCACATCTTGAACCATCCCCTCTCTCGTTGTGATAACCCGGATAATCTTTGATATCGAAATCTACACACTGAATCAACACTAGAGAGCTTTCAGAAGCTAATTTCTCAAGATTCCATAGGCAAAATGGAGTTTTGGTTGTGGTTTACATGGATTTCACCATCAGCTCGAAGCATGCCACTTGAACTCCTAAAGAAACCATGTACAAGATTCTTATGCATCCTGCATTAGCAGGACGAAATTGTGAAAAACAAACTGTGGAAGCTAAAGAGAAAACTAAATACTTTCATATGAAGGAAGAAACACTTTATCATCATCACATCTCAGTTTTCGAATATAATGTTTGAACCTCGACGAATTGCAGAAATTGCAGCAAAGAGACTTATGAACTTACCCTTCAAGGACGAAAAGCGAAAATAACACACACTATTATCTTGCTCGGACTCTTCATTTTCTCGAGGTAATAGTGTCTGACACATTTACGTAGAAACAACTCTTCAAGGATAAACGAAAAGACTGTTATACAAGCACATACCCATATTCGATACACATAGCAAAATCATATTCAACACTCAAATAAAGGAACCAATTTATGTAAACTTTCAAAAGAACTTTGACACAAGTAACTAAGATAGCAAAGACATTAATGATATGAATAGGTTATAAAGATTGCCATGCATAAACATGCATCTCTATACACTAAACGCACATCTACAAACATGACAAAGCAATACAAGAGCTATACACAAAGAGGAAATCTACCGAATCATACGGCCACTATCTTCCTTTCCATAAAACCCAGCATGCGGGAAATTGAAGATGATTCGATCAAACTTCTGCTTAGTCAAGTCTGCATGACCCTTCATTTTGGTTGCATCCTCTTCATGCAGCAAGGTAGCCCCAAGCTTCTCAAGATTCCCCAAATTCAACACTGCGTTCCTGTATTTCTTCTTGAAAACATCTGTTTAACCACAACAACTACAAAATGGCATAGCCCAAATTAGCCAAACCCTTTGTCAGTTCTTCAAAAACCCGAAACAAAACTTTGGGTTCTGATTTATATACCGTAGGAGTCTAGAGAAGAAGCACAGATATTTGAAGCAGAGGCGAAAGCATTGGCGAAACTCAAAGAGAAGGAGAAATCGCCTTCGCCAACTAAAAGTATTCGATGGTTTGATGAATAGTGAGTGATCCACTTCTCTTCTTCCTCAGCTGATTCTCCAATATTTCCAGCGCTGGACATTTCATTTCTTGGCTCTCTGGTTGCCATTGGAATTCAAAGCTCACTCCTTTTTTTTATTATTTTTATGAACACTGACGGAAAAAGGCTCTGCCTTCACTCTTTCGACTTGCAGGGTAGGTTGGGTAAGTTGTACGGTCGTGTGCTTCCTTTGTTTTCAAACTTGTTATAGAGGAAATAAAGGGAACTGGAAAGACAAAAACTGCCCAGTATCGATTCAATTGAAAAATATATATTAAAATGGTCCTATTTAACAAATATTATTTTTTTACAATTTTTAAACAAAATAAGTAAATTATCACATATTTGAGAATTGAATTTGTGTTTGGTAAATATATATATATATAATAACTTATATTAGAACATTAGAAAAATATTTTATTTTTTAAAGTTAAAAAATCTAAAAATATATACATATATTCTAAAAAAATGGATAGTTTATAAAAATACTGTCTTCCAAAAAAAATATGTATAATTTCTGAATATAATTTAAGGGCCAAACTAGGAAAAGCTTAAAAATATATATGCATAAAATAATCGAGATTTTGGTGAGTTTCGGAGTGCTTTGTTCATTGTGTTTTAGCTTTTTCTTGACCCGGTTTTTATACTAAAATTTTGTTATCGTGTCTTCAACTTTAAATTGTTCAAAAATATTCTAAATTGTCATCAAAATTGAAAAAAAAAACATCTCAGAAAACATAAATTAGGATTTGTTTTTAGATACTTAAACTACGATCTCCAAGTATGATCGTTAGATAAAATCAAAAAACTTTAGTGTGGTTTATTTATGTTCTTAAACGTCTTTTCACTGTTTCGATTTGTCAAATAATACTTTAAAGTCTTTCAAATGGATTGCAACACAAATATATAAATGTCTTAATGAAAAATTATAATCGTGTTTTAATTCATTTTGTCTACAAAGTTGATGAGTGTTTTACTTTATTATTATTTTATTGTTAATTACTTCTTGTTAATTCTTTGATATTGTTGATTTGAGTTATTTTTATTTATTTTTACGTAGGACTTCAATTTCCAACAAATATCATTAAAAGAGCATGTTCTACAGTTTTTTATTTTCTAGAATCATTGTTGGACACATAGGCATGACTTGGGGCATGACAATGTCCGACGTGGCAGATTCTAGCAATCCAGTCAGCGGTAGCTTCCAAAAAACGATTCAGTCAGCATTTTCTAAAAGAATGGGCGGACGACAATTACTTAGGAATTAAGAATAAGTTTGAATTAAAATATTTGGGAATTATCACTTTATTAATTATGATTTTATTTGAATGCTTTAGGATTATCTTTAAGTATTTTATTTTAAATATTTATTTATCTTTAGGTTATCTCAAGCTATAAATACGCCTTAGAGTGAAGCTTGAAGGGTGTACTTGACTTTTATTTGTTCTTGCCATTTTTACTTTTATAAAAGTTTTTTTTTCAATTTCGTTTTTATTTTAATTTTTTTAAATATGCTAAATATGATTTCAATTATGCTTAGCTAATTTTTCAATTAGTCAAAGGCTTGACACGATTCCGATTGGGAGAATCAAAAAGCACGTAATATCTTCAAATACCTTTTTCAATTTTCTGCAAACTTAGATTGTCAATCGACATTTCCTTTAAAATCTTTACACTTTCAATTCAAAAAGAGATCTTTAGTTTGAATGTTATTCTGATTTAAAGTTGGGAGGAAGTATAAGCTTGTAGACATTCGACTTCTAGTAAACACACTTAGCGGCAATGGGCTAAGGAAAATTGAGATCGGATACGATTCTCATTGAAACAACATAACTCGAGTCGAACTTTTTTTTAACACTTAAATTGTATTGGTGCTAGCGATGATAGCCGTGGTTAGTCCAAGTAATGATTGAATTCCAAAGATTGACTTTTGATTGTTGGTTTACCGGAGAGAAAAATAAGTTACAAGGGTTGAGCCTTGTAGGTTGTAACCGGCATGTATCCAGAATATAATCTGAGAAACTTGAGGCTATTCTATTTAATTTTTTTCCTCAAAATTTACTTTTGTCATTTTCTCTAAATTTATTTTCAAATTCGCTTTTATTGTTTTACTTTTATTTTCTATTTTACTTTCTTAATTAAAACCTCTATTTTGTTTACCTTCTCGCTAAAGTTAAAATCAAAACATGTCAACATCATAAGCTTCCTATTACTACATTATTTATCTATTTTATTTGAGATTAAAAATAATTTATTTGATAATTATGACGCTTGTCAAAAAATGTATGTCCATTGTCAAAGGGTTAAGAATATATATTAACAGATACTACTTTGTAATCAATTTTAGAAATATATATAATAGATGAAATCGTGAGAAAAAATAAATATGAAATATTTTAAGATTTCTTTCAATTTGATATAAGTATAATTTATTCTTAATTTAACCCCACGTGTCATTCACTAATCTATTAAAAAGGGCATATCATTTTTTAATGCATCGGATACAAGGGCCAAAACCGTTGACAAAAAAAAAACTTTAATTACCACATTTAACCAAAAAGAAAAGAAAAAGACAAAATGGAAACAAAGTCATATTTTTTAGACCAACTTTTTTTTGAACAATATCTATCTTGAGAAAGGGGAAAGTTATTTCTATTGGGTCTAGAACCCACCACAACATGTGTAAAAGAAATTAATTCGATATGTTTATCCATTGATTCGATCAAAAATTTAGATATCCAATTCATTTTTTTATTTTCTGGATGATTCGAATGGATATCTGAAAATTTCAAATCGAATACAAATAGTTATTTCACATTCGGAACGAATATCTAAATATTTGAACATTTAATTTTTATGTATATCTTGTTGTATTCAATATTTTTACTTATTATATATGAAAAATTGAAATTTTCATGTATATAATCTTGTTATATTCAATAATTTTCTGTTTGTTATATTCGAAAATTCAAAATTTTCATAGATATGGTTGTCAAATTCAAAAAGAAAACTTAAATTAAGTCATAAGTTCCTGAATATTCAATATCCGATTCTTTCCAATTAAATACGGATCACTAATTTGCCGATCTAAAAATTGCAGATATCCGAAGTTTGAGATTCAATCCAATCCGATCCGAAATCCAAAATGCACACCCCTAGAGAGGGGAGGAAACTTTACTTTAATGAATATTAAACTCACATACTAAGGAAGAAAGACTGGTGTTAACTAAAAAATTTTAACCAGCTACTTTAGAGATTACTGATAATACTTCATTATTTTACTGTGTTCATATTTGAACAAACAAATAGGCAATTGCATTTTTTAGCAAACTAAATTACTTCTACATAATTTTAATTTTATTGGTGAAAAAATTCAGCAGATAAATGAAATTTTAACGTGTTTTAAGTAAGGTATATCCTAAATAATAGTGTAACTATTTTTAAATTTCTATTAAATTATTATATCATACGCAAGCGAATTTTAATGTTGTTATATGTTCTATAGGAAATATAACTATTAAATTTTAAGTCGTAAATCCTAAATATTAAACACAAAATAAGATACATGACAAACTGACAACATCAAAACCTACATGAAATATTTTTTCCATTTTTCATTGTTAATGTATGAGATACTAATCCTTTTAATTAGGGGTGGGAATCGAGTGGGACGGGAACGGTTTTGTATTTTTCATTCTGTCTCAAATACTTGTGGTTACGGTTCGGGGAATCCTCATTAAATGTAAATGTTGGGAATTTTTTCGTCCCTGTATCCTTTCCGCACGGATCCCTGCAATTTTTGGAGAATCCACATACCAAAAAATTAAACAAAATTATTATTTTACTAACCAAAATAAATGACCAATTCAGTTTAAAATATAAAGTTTGGATACTTCAATCGGAAGCAATTACGAAATGATAAGATTGAAAGGGTATTGTTTTGTGGAAGATTTAAACGAGAGTTTAGCTTATATCTAAAAACTAAGATAGAAACATGTAGATAAACTCGAGTGTGACTAGGTTTGAGAAAAGTTTAAAGGATAATAATATAATTAAGGTTTTTTTATTAAGATATGTATAAGAGCTATATAGATAAATAAGTATATATTTTTTAAAAATCATGTACAATATCGAGATCCTTGCGGATATTTGTAAGGGATTTTTACGGTTATTTATATGGTTGCGGTTCAATTATCCTCACGGTTCATATATATCAATCCCCTTCCCCATCACCATTTGAGCTTCGATAATAAAACTTCGCTTATTCTTCAGCCCTGTCGGTATGGATCACCACGGTTTTCGAATATTCTACACCCAATTTCTACCCTAACTTTTAATTATTACCCTTAATTTATTGATCATTTATATAATGTAAAATTTGAGATTATAAATGAAGAAAAAAAGGTTAAATTATTAAGAGAATCGGCGAGGTGAATATAAGAAGCTACAAGGCAGTGAATGCAATCACATATCCCAAATACCGCGCTGTAATATCATATTAGAAGAACCAAGCGACAGTTAGGCACTGAACATCAGGGTAAAGTAAACAAAAGATGCTTTTGGTTAAGCATCACATTCTAAGTTCCATAGACAAAAGATAGTTTGTTCCAGAGGAAGCTTGTGCATTCCTGACATTACATGGTCCGAAGAACTGTATGTCGAAGCACACAGTAACCGACCCAAACGAAAAAGAGACAAAAGATTCTAGTATTTACAAACAGAGAATGTCCCGTCTCTGTTAGTTGCATTCGCCTGGTAGGCTTGACATGCTAGTGCCCTGTGCAGATGTGGCCTCGAATTGCTGATATGGTGAAGCTCATTCGTGCTTGTGCATGTAATATAAGTCATCATTCAAGGTTCTTGGCACCTCTAGCATTTGTCTGTCAAGACCATGCCTCACTCTTCCTAGACCATAATATCTTGCATCGAGATCAGGCCCCAATTTTTCAGGATATGTCACATCATAACTAATCTGTTCATATGTTCGGACCAAACCGTTTAAGTTTCTATCAAAGACCTCGGAGTACTGATTCCCATTGGGGATGGTAGGGGGTAACCCAACATGTAGTGGGATGTGATCCACAGTATGATTCCTCTGGGGATAGTTGAAATCAGAAGTTGGCTGCGCCTGCATTGGCATTGGAATGGTTTCAAAATGCCGAGATTTTTCACCGAGACCAACATGCAGTGGGATGTGATTCACAATATGATTCCTCTGAGGATAGTCGAAATCAGAAGTTGGCTGCAACTACATTGGCATTGGAATGGTTTCAAAATGCTGAGATTTTTCACTGAGCCCAGCATGCAGTGGGATATGATTCACAATATGATTCCTCTGAGGATAGTCAAAATCGGAAGTTGGATGCAGCTGCATTGGCAATGGAATGGTTTCAAAATGCCGAGATTTTTCACTGAGCCCAACATGCAGTGGAATGTGATTCACAATATGATTCCTCTGAAGATAGTTGAAATCAGAAGTTCGCTGCAGCTGCATTGGCATTGGAGTGGTTTCAAAATGCCGTGATTTTTCACCGAGTCCAACATGCAGTGGGATGTGATTCACAATATGATTCCTGTGAGGGTAGTTGAAATCAGAAGTTGGTTCAGGCTGTATTGGCATTGGAGTGGTTTCAAAATGCCAAGATTTTTCACCGAGTCCAACATGCAGGGGGATGTGATTCACAATATGATTCCTCTGAGGATAGTTGAAATCAGAAGCTGGCTGAAGCTGCTGCATTGCCATTGGAATGGTTTCAAAATGCCAAGATTTTTCACTGAGCCCCGGCCTTGTGGTTGCTTTAGCCACTTTCTTAGCTCGAGGGTGAAAGCCAAATTTGAAGGTACTGCTATCACCAAGAGGAAAGGGCAAATCACATCTCGAACTATCCCCTCTTATTGTGATAACCCGGGTAACCTGCAATATTGAAATCTACACACTGAAATAACACTAGAGAGCTTTCGGAAGCTAATTTCTCAAGATTCCATAGGCAAAACGGTGTGCTGGTTTTGTGGTTTACATGAATTTCACCATTAGCTCGAAGCATGCCTCTTGCATTCCTAAAGAAACCTTGTACAAGGTTCTTATGCATCCTGTATTAGTACAACGAGATTGTGAAAAACACATTGTGGAAGCCAAAGGGAAAGCAAAATACTTTCATATGATCTCTTGATTCTTGAACACAAGCATCAAAATCTTATCCAAGAGAAACAAGATTATGAAGCAAAAAAAAAAACACTTTACAATTCATGTTATAACTCCCTCCAAATCTAAAAAGAATAAAATGTTTGATCCCCTTAATTCCTAGGACGAATTGCAGCAAAGATACTTATGAGCTTGCCCTTATTCCCATCAAGACAGAAAAGCAAAAATGGCACGAAGGAATACCAGTACACCGCCGTACTGTTGCTCGGACTCTGTGAAATAACAGTGTCCAACATTTGGGACATAAGTATGGAATGACTGCAAGAACCCTCTATATCGATGGAAAAACATATATACGGTTACGGACATAGCATCACCATATTCAATACTGAAATAATGGCACCCATATTCCACGACAAAGCAAAGACATATCCCAAAACACTAAATACACATAGGAACATGACAAAGCAAGGCAAGAAATATATCTATCTATCTATCTATATATATATATGAATTTGCAAAGAGGAAACTTACTGAATCATATGAGGATCATGTTCCCTTCCATGGAAGCCAGCATGTGGAAAGTTGAAAATGATTCGATCAAACTTTCAGTTGGCTAAGTCAGTATGATACTTCATTTTGGTTGCATCCACTCCATGTAGCAAGGTTGCCCCTAGCTTCCTCAGATTTTCCAAATTTGACACTGCATTCTTGTACTTTCTCTTCAAAACATCTATTTAACCACAACATCAATAAAATGAATAGCCACACACACACATATAGTCTTAAACATTGTTTACCAAATGCTAATGATATTTACTACTCGTCCAAAAGAAGTTGTTAGAGCATCATGCTGAAAGTAGTCTAGGGTGCCTCTCATTGCACAGAGGTACTCTAAACTCTCAGTGGAACCGATAGACCATAGTATTACATTGCGGCTGCGGTTGCGGCCGCAATGTAATACTATGCGAGAGATAAAACCTTGAGAAATAATGACTCCATATTATCAACATGATGCTCTACCATTAGTCAAACCCTTTCTGATTCTTCAAAAAGATGCATAAAAACGGATAACAAAAGTTTGGGTTTTGGCACAAATGATCGAAGTAATAAAACACTTCACAAAGAGAAACAAAGGTCGGGTTTTTTTTTATATATACCATAAGAGTCCAGAGAAGTAGCACAAATGTTGGGAGGCAGAGGCAAAAACATTGGCCAAACTCGAAGAGAAAGAGAAATCGCCTTCACCAACTAAAAGCATTTGATGGTTTGATGAATAGTGAGTGATCCACTTCTCTTCTTCTTCACCCGATTCTCCATTTCCAGCACTGAGCATTTCATTTCTTGGCTCTCTGGTTGCCATTGGCCTTCAAAGGTCACTCCTTTCCAATTGGATTGACACTGTGCCTTCACTTTTTTAACTTACCCTGCAAGTTATGGAAAAATTTAAAAAGAAAAACCAACTTCACCTGTAAGCTTTACGGGCGTGTTCCCTTGTTTTGACAGTACTACTGCTTGCGATGAGAAGGGAAAAGGGGTAGAGTAAATTTTGATTGAAATTATTGGAATTGAGCTCCTAAACGTTTAATTTTGAAAACTTAAAATAAAGAGATAAACTTATTCAAAAAAATGAGTTTAATGTGAAGATTAAAATTTGTAAATTAGTAATTAATTTTTTTAAGAGTAAAATTTTGATAAATTGACGGCATAAAATATATTCTACATAAGTGTGAGTATTTATATTATAAAACTTATAAGTTATGTTTGGTAATTAGCGGATAGCAGATAATTGATTGCATTAGCTGATTTGACTAACGAATTAACATTAGCTGATTGTATAAAAATATTTGGTAGAATTAATTGATAAATGATAGATGTTTGATTATTTGAACAAATAAAATGACATAGAATGACATAATTATATTTTATACTTGTTTAAATATTTTATTAGTTATTAACATTTTGTATCTATTAATATTACTTAGATTATAAAAATTATTATTTTTAATTAGAAAATTAATTTTTTAATATTATTACTGAGCATATATGAGGATGTACATATTAATTTTCTTATTTGTAAAATTATTTTTAATATAATTTTAACAATTATTAAATTTTGATGTATATATTAGTTTTTTATTTATAAAACTATATTTTAAATATAATTTTATTAATTATTAAAATTATATATATTTATTAATTTATATATTAATTTTTTATTTATAAAATTGTTTTTCATTTTAATTAGTTAATTAAATTTATGTTATTTAGATAATTTTTTTATAATTATCAAGGACAAAGTATTCTTTACAAGTCTTTTATCTAAACTTCTAACTCAAAAAGCTCATAAGAGGTGTTTTTCAGAATGAGAGGTTTTACCTCAATCCGCTATTACAATCCTCTATTTACCAAACATCTAAATTAGCGAATTTGACTAGTCAAATCTCTAATTTTAGCTCAAAAAGCTGTTTACCAAACATGACCATATTCATAAAAGGAGTTTTCCAAAATGAGAGGTTTTACTTCAATCCGCTATTACAATCCTCTAGTACCAAACATCTAAATTAGCAGATTTGACTGGTCAAACCTTTAAGTTTAGCTCAAAAAGATATTTACCAAACATGACCATCTTAAACCCTAAAAATCAAACTCTAAACCATATACTATATTCTAGATATTAACATTAGCTTCTAAACCCTAAAACCTAACCCCGTAAACTTTAAAAGCCTAACTAAACTCTTCTATGACATATTCAACATTTTCATATACTGTGGTCAAAGCGGAGTATGAGGTACGAGAATTTCCATACTACTGTAATAAGTATTGTTGACCTCATACCCAACAAATCAAGTGGAGTCAATTTTAATATATCCAATGAAAAATTCTATACTAGCTCATTAAAACACCCATTTAGCTCCTTGAAAACTCTATACCCAACAAATAAAGTGGGGGTCATTTGACCCTAAAAATTTAATGCGGCTCCGCCTCTGAAACCCTAACCCCTAAAGCTAGAAAATTTTTATGTCAAGCCTTTTTTTAAACAAAATGAAACGTTAGGCAACAAAAGTTAACATATATAGTTTGGTACTTATTTTTATATCAAACATTTTTTAATAGTTTTAAGGTGATTACAAGATAGTATATGTTCATACTTTTTCTTAACCTTTTAATAAGGCACACATCTTGCAGACAAAGCTGCTTAAACTCAGGTCTCTTAAGATAAACATTATTTTTTTTCATGAGACCACTTGTTAGGTCAATTAGGTCATTTTCAAATAAAACCAATCAATTGATTATCGATGTTTCTTTAGATTATTTTTTAAGTTCGATTCCCTTTACATTATTATTGTTGCATTATTTATTTTATATATTACATATATTTATTTTTATACGTTATATATTTTATGTATTACATATATTTATTTTTAACGTAAATGATTTTTTTAAACTTCGGTTATCAGTTAATTCGATTTAGAATCGGTTAATTACCCGAATTAACAGAAATTTTTATACATTATATATTTTATATATTACATATATTTATTTTTAATCACTAAACTTTTTAAAATTATAAAATGATCATTAAATTTTTTGATATATTATAAAATGGTCATTAAACTTTATCAAATTAGCAAAAAATGATCATTAAATTTATTGAATTATTAAAAAATATCATTAACTTTTCAATATTTATCACTAATTTATAACGTGCAATGAATCAATGATCATTTTGTAATAGTTCAATAATTTTAATGATTATTTTATAATTTTTGAAAATTCAATGGCTAAAGAGGTTGTTTTAACATAGTTTAGTGACCATTTGTATAATTTACCCAAATTTTATAACAAATTTCGGTTAATTCGAAAATTTACCAAATTAACCTAAATTTTTTTGTTCGATTAAATTTTTTTGAATAAATTTCAATTCAATTAGTGATTAATAAAAAATAATAATAATTTTTTAATAGTTCGGTTCAATCGATTAACTGAACCTACCGATGAACACCTCTATACATAACCGGGGAAATCTATGACGGGATCCAACTTGGCTTTCGAGGCTGAGTTTTTTCCCTCGTCGCCACGCGACAAACTCGTTTTCTCCCTATTAATAGCTATTGCTGTCTTCTGTCTTCTCTTCCACCTTGGGTAATTCCAACAATGCAGCGTCGTCCATCCCTTTCAATTTCTTTTTAGGGTAAAATACACAAACGGTTACTAAATTATTTTAAAAAATATAAAATAGTCACTAAACTTTTAAAAGTTATATTATAGACATTAAACTTTAATTTTTATTACAAAATGGTCACTAAAATGTAACTGGGTGATATGTACAAAAAATTAAATAATAACACATTTAATCATATATATTTACACATTCAATCAATTTAGACATCAAAAACGAGGGTTAAATTAAGACCAACTTGATTGAATGTGTAAATATGGAGGATTAAATGTGTTATTATTCAAAATTTTCGTACACGCCATGTTATTCAATGAGCAACAGTTAATTGCTCAGTGACCATTTTGAAACAAAAACTAAAGTTTAATGCATATTATGTAACTTTTGAAAGTTTGGTTACTATTTTGTATTTTTTGGTATAGTTTAGTGACCATTTATGTACTTTACCCTTCTTTTTATTCTTAGTTTATTAGTAAACTACACTAGTAGTCACTAAACTCTTGGATGTTTTCATTTTGGTTATGGAAAATAAAAAACTTCTATTACAGTCACTCAATCTTTAGTTCATTTTCATTACAATCACTAACTTTTAATTTGCTATCATTACGACAATTTTCGTTAAAAATCACAACGTGTCACGTTTTCTCCAAAAAAGAGCTATAATTTTCCAAATTTATAGCATTTACCAAGGCCAAGATTCTGATAAACAGAGCCGTAACTAGTTAATTATAACATTGTGAATGATCTATTTAATCAGCAAATTGATATAGTTTGGTTTCAAGCTAATCTGACGGTTACAAATGACATCGAAAAGTTAGTATTTAGTTTCAGCTGAGAATCTTAGTTTTGATTTACCATTGTTAACCGTCAGATCAAATTGAAACTAAACTATGTTAATCTTATGCCAAAACATATCTTTTCCACCATTGGGCTTTATCAACGATCGATCCATTCATCAAATTCTAACCTTGATAGTGATTGTAAATGTAGAAAATTAGGGGGTTAGAGAGAATACTGTGTCACATCAACATTTCTTAACAAGAGCTAACATAGTGACTGTAATGAAATCGAATTGAAACTTTAGTAACTGTAACAAAAAATTGGGAAAACTACCCAAATAGTACCCCGCTATTGCTGAAATATCGTTTTAGTACTCTAGCTATTTTTTTGGCAAAATGGTACCTAACGTTATGTTTCATTTTCAAAATAATACCCCGCCGTTAAAAATTAACAGCATGCTAACTAGGAGAGAGAAAAGGCACACGCGGCAGCTTGCCACGCCATTTTCTCTCTCCTAGTCAACATGCCACGTGTGCTTTTTTATGATTTTAGTCGACGTGGCATGCTTACTAGGAGAGAGAAAATGATGTGGCAAGCTGCCACATGTGATTTTCTCTCTCCTAGTCAGCAAACAATTAGTTTTTTAACGGCAGGTACCAAAATGGAAACGAAATATAACGTTAGGTACCATTTTGCCAAAAAAATAGCTGGAGGTACTAAAACGATATTTTGGCAATAGCTGGGTACTATTTGGGTATTTTTCCCTAAAAAATTTCGATTGCGATGATTAAAGTGAAAAAACCCTATAAGTTCAAAACTACAAATATAATTTACCCTTTTACTATATTGTTTCCCCTTATCTTTCGTATAAAATATCAATATTTTCTTTCACCCATAAAAATGTGAAGAAATTTACTATAAATAATAGGATGAAATACACTAATAGTCACTAAACTTTTAGAATGCTTTCACTTTTGTCACTAAAATCGGAAAACTTTCACTACAATCACTAAACTTTTAATTCACTTTCATTACAACTACTACTGTTAAGAAATGTTGACATGACATATTAAAGTTTTATCTCCCAAGAAGAACCCTAATTTTCCAAATTTACAGTCCTACCGAGGCCAAAATTTTGATGAATAGAGCGATCACTAGCTAATTCTAACAGTGGGAATGATCCGTTTGGCCAGAAGATTAATATAGTTTGGTTTCATGCTAATCTGACGATCAACAATGAAAGATAAAAAAAGTTTTAATTTGTAAGTTTTGATTGAGATTTTTAGTTACGATTCATCATTTTGACCAAAAAGTATACTTTAGGTACTTAATTTAACCAAAGAGTATACTTTAGGTGCTTAATTTAACTAAAAAGTATACTTTAAGCACTTATTTTAATAAAAATTATTTTAAGTACTTAAATAAAAAAGTTGATATCTTTAAGTACTTATTGGTAATATAAGTTTTCTTAATAGACATAACACATAAGTATCCAAATTCTAAGGAGAAAACCAACCTACCAACCAACAATGATGGTTAGGTGGCTAGTTACCAAACAGCCAGCTATTTTGTTTGCATTTTGAATCAATGAAAAAAACAAAAGCTCAAATCTCGGACTCACAGTCACAGATCAAATACAAAGCAAAAACACTTTTGTTAGTATTTGATATTTGCTTTTCACCTTTCTTAAGAACCTCCGCTCTCTCTTCCATTCTCTGCTTCTTTTTAATTCCATTTCTTAAACAAAAAACGAAATACGCTTTCGTTTTCTTTTACCACTCTTTCTTGTTATTTATTACGCATTTGGCTGCCGAAACCTCTATCTCCTCTGACTTGTTTCTCTCAGGATTCTGTTCTTCTCCGAGGAACAATGGCTTTCTCTTCTCTCATCGGATCTGCCGCCGCCGCCGCCCCTCTCGTTGAAGCCTCCGTCCGCTCCGACCTCTTTCTCTTACCCGCCGATCGTCTCAAGGTACAATACTTACTCTTGATCAACACAATGAATTCTTTTATTGTGTTTTAAACCATAAAGCCCGAATACTTCAATCTAATGCTGTATCATGTACTCCAATACACGGCTGGGTATTTCACACTATTTCATCTCCCTAACTTTTTATTCTTTTATTTTCGAATTTTTTTGCTCACATAATTTCTTATATATAAATACATTTATGTCATGTTTACGATTTCCTATTTCGCACATTTTTTAAAATTGATTTTATATTTGTTCTACAGTCTATGCCCAATTTTAAAAATTGTCCTTTTTCGTCCCGGTCACGTGCAACATAGGTTTTAAAGATATTAAAAAAATAAAGACCGAGCAAAACTTAAGCTGAACGAGTGAAATTTGTAAACTATTTCTTTTTATTTTTACTTTTCTGTGAACCAAACTGAGTTTTAAGAATTGCAGTACCTTTGTCATTCTTTATTTGTTTAGTTAAGATGTGCAGATCGTTTGTTTGGTTAGGTGAGAAAATGATGAAACATTGTTCAGTTGTTTCGATGAGTTGTAAGTCTACAAAACATAGTGTAAAATTGGCTAAATTTGAATGTTAATGCTTGTGCAGGTTTCAAGCATCGGTTTTGGTTGTAATCTCAGTTCCAGTTTTGGTGTTGCAGTTTCAACTAGGTCTTATTCCTTATAGTTAGGTTATTTCTTATTGGCAATTCAATAATCTAACACTGAAGTGTTTTAAAATAATACTTGTCTGTTTAGTAAATATAATTCGAGGAGTATCCAACCTATCAAAGCCATTGCTACTGAAATTCCTCCCACAGTTCCAAGTAAGTGTTATAGGGAAGGTAAATAGCAAAAGGAGGCTTAGTATTTTCAGCTTTTGACTTATTTCTAATTTGTTTAGGATCACAGAGCAGCGGCAAGACAAAGATTGGAATCAATGGTATGTTACCTTGTTGTTTCGATTGTAGTTATACCTTTTTGTTTGTTAATTGTACCTATCTTCATCGTGTTCAATTAATGTACATAAAAAAGCATGACTATAATCGAAACAAAGATATTTTTGTTCATATGATAATTAATCTCCATAGTAATATATGATAGGGAAGTTTCGTAAGTGACATGTGCAAATTGGAATCCCTTTGATGCTAACACCATTTGGATGCTTTACATTTTACAATACTGTTAAGGATCAATTAGCTTTGACCTTTAGTTTAGTTGCTTTAACAACTCATTTTTCACAATGAACCTTCACAGGTTTTGGTCGGATTGGAAGGTTGGTCTTACGAGTAGCAATCGCAAGGGATGATATTGATGTGGTAGCTGTCAATGATCCATTTATTGATGCTAAGTACATGGTAAGCTTGCCCAGTTGCACTTTTTGGTCAATGATGCATTCCACCTAGATTTTAACTAGGGAGAGAGCTAACTATTACTAATATTGTGTTATACCCCTTTTACTAAAGGTTAGCTATTTGTAATATTTATCACTTTCTTTGAAGGCTAAAGGTTAGTTTCCATTTTTGTGATTTTTTCTGGAACTTTTTGGTTGTTTGAGCTGCATAATTTTAATTGGTAGATTCACTTTTGTTATTGTTCAACCCTATGTTGCTTAGATTCTAGTGTGAGTATCGGATACATTTATGTGTTTGACATGGGATGTTTATTTTTCTAAGTTTTCCCATGTATTTGTGGTGTCCATGGACGGTAATATCCCCATATCATGTCTGAATGTGTTGGGCACAAATATTTAAAGAAAAAGAGTCAAAGCAACAAAGGTTCAACATCTACACATTCTGAAGCTTTGCATGGTAATTGAAATTTTTAGGCTTCTGTTTTTGAGTTCTGATATTCCTGGTGTTACAATGAAAGCTACTTTATTTCTATCTTAAATTATCAACACTCATTATTACCATTATGCTTATTTTGCTCTGTAGCTTGGGGTGTTGGATGAGTGGTTATTGTTTGGGCTCAAGATTCTCTTTGTTTGTCTGTTCTGCTCATTACATGCCAGGAGAACTGCCCTTATTCTTCTTCATCTGGTCGTTAGAAATTGTTGCAATTTACTATTATTATTATTTTTTAAAATTCAGGCTTACATGTTTAAATACGATTCTACTCATGGAGGCTTTAAGGGAACCATCAAAGTTGTGGATGAATCCACTTTGGAAATTAATGGCAAGCAAATAAAGGTTGTAAGCAAAAGGTATCATTCTGAGTACTTTTCTTTTAATGATATTTTGGAATTTGAATTAGCTTCTCTACAAATAGCAACATAGAATTGTGCTATTTGATTTCATTAAAAAAATTAAAGATTTGCTATTAAACCATTTCAACTTGTGCCAACATTTAAACAATATCTACTAGGGACCCTGCAGAGATCCCTTGGGGTGATTTTGAGGCTGAGTTTGTAGTCGAGTCATCTGGTGTTTTCACAACATTAGCTAAGGCCTCAGCTCATTTGAAGGTGAGTTGTCTAAGGTCCTTGTTTTTCTTTCCTTTTTGCATGATCACAATAAAGGAAACACATAGTACAAGCACATTTGTGAGTGCATGCACTTTGCAAAATGCTCCAAATTGAACTTTAATGAATTTGTTCTGCAGGGTGGTGCCAAGAAAGTTGTAATTTCAGCTCCATCAGCTGATGCGCCTATGTTTGTCGTGGGAGTAAATGAGAAGAGCTACAAGCCAAGCATGGACATAGTGTCTAATGCTAGTTGCACTACCAATTGTCTTGCTCCTCTTGCCAAGGTCTACTTGCATCCTCAGATTTTAAGCTTTATTTTTCCATTGTTAAATGTTAATGGTCACAAGTCACGTGTGGTAAAGTATGAGAATTGTGTTGATTTTGAAGATTCTGCTTTTGTTTGTTTTGTGTTCATGGTGGTTGACAGTTCCATCTGTCTGTATTTGACATTATTCATTTGTTGAGGGTGGACAATTCCATCTGCCTGTGTTGAGTTCATGGCGGATGACATATGTTTTTCTTTTTGGCAGTTTTCCTTAGTTTTTGTGGTAACATGTTGCACAGGTAGTTCATGAGGAATTTGGTATCGTTGAGGGTTTGATGACAACTGTCCATGCAACTACAGGTATCCGGTTATTATGTGCCCGTCATTCATTTAGATAGCACATGATGTTGCATTGTTATGATAATGTGGGCGTTTATAAAATCCAGCAACACAAAAGACTGTCGATGGCCCTTCAATGAAGGATTGGCGAGGCGGTCGAGGAGCTGGGCAAAATATCATCCCTAGTTCAACTGGTGCTGCAAAGGTATGAGAAGATATAAATGACCAGATTTATAATTCAAGCACAGTTTTTGAGAAACAAAATTTTAATTTTAATTTTCCTTTAAGGCTGTGGGAAAAGTTCTTCCAGAACTCAATGGAAAGCTTACTGGAATGGCATTTCGTGTCCCCACACCCAATGTTTCTGTTGTTGATCTAACTTGTAAACTTCAAAAGAATGCCTCTTATGAAGATGTCAAAGCAGCCATAAAGTGAGTTTTCTAACTTGTGGCTGGAGCATCCTCCTTGTTTATATCTCTATTCCATTTTTGATTTCTCTTTTTTACCAACTACTTGATTATATATTACATTCACTGGGATTCTTATATCTTTTTATTAAAGGTATGCAGCGGAGGGTACTCTTAAAGGCATTCTTGGATACACAAATGAGGATGTTGTCTCGAATGATTTTGTTGGTGATTCGAGGTATTTTCTTTTCTATCTATTGTACACATTCATCCTCCATGTGCATTTTGTTGTGACGTAATACGAGACCTGGTGGCATACAAGCATTCGAGTAAAATTTAGCCATGATAGGTCCTGGTGTGTTTGTTAACTCTGCTCTACTTGTGGAGCGTTAATTTTCTGGATGAGTTCATTTGGATTTTTCTCTATTGTACTTACAATTGAGAGTAATGCTTGCTTATATACGGGAACCCATGTTTGGTTCGTTTATCTAGGACTGTAGAATTTTTTAAGGCTTTCATGCTTGCTATTGGTATATAATAGAATTAAATGTGTTTTTTTAATATTCTGGTGTGATTACATGTTGGTATATGTTCCTTGTTCTTAACCCTTTGAAAACGCACACACACTATGCAGACAAATTACTCAAACCCAAGTCTCCTAGGGACGCTCACTTTTTCACTGGGACCACTCAATAACGGGTTCAATTAAATGTGTTTCTTAATTACTGCTTAATTGATGATGGGATTTAAGGTCGTAATGAGTTTGTCTTATACCAGGTCAAGTATATTTGATGCAAAAGCTGGAATAGGGTTGAGTGCTTCTTTCATGAAGCTTGTTTCTTGGTATGACAACGAGTGGGGTTATAGGTACGATTTCCTCTCCCTCCCCTCTGCACTAACATGTGTACAGTTTCATTCACACATCCAAAGCTTTCATTACTTGTTCGCACTTGTGTGCCGTTGCATGTGCAAACACACGGATACACAGACACACCCGACTGATGCATATATTTGGATAATGTGTTACAATCAGCTTGTCTGACAGTTCTCAAAATATTATTGCAGCAATCGGGTTCTTGACCTAATAGAGCACATTTCACTGGTGCTAGCAACACACAACTAATTATTTGGAGAGAGATGTTGAGCACACTGCGGTTGCGGCTTCTGTGTGCCAGAAGTGCATAAATTCCACAATACTCCAATTGTTTTGTTTTATTTTGTTTTCTCTTTTTTGATTGCCTGTCGATGTAAGAGTTGGGCATCCCATAATACAAGTCTGAATAATGAAAATCTGAGCATCTTAAAGACTGTTATTTGTGGCAAATCTAGGATATTTGTCTTTGTTGAAGAACATGGTTAGTATATTTTAGCATTATCTCTGTCAAAGAACATAATTGGATTGTGTCTTTTATGTGAAATTAAAGGGAATGTTATACAATTACTTCTCCTGCACGTATACATTCAACTCTATCTATTGTTGATAAATGGTGAGGTGATCCCTTATTTATAGGCTAATGTCCTTAAACCCAACACAAATCTAGTATGGGAGGACTCTAAAAAGATTGTTCGATAATATATAGTAAAACTTTGGACGAAGGTAAATGGATGACTGAGATTACCAATAGAAAATTAGAAGATTATCTTAGAAAAAATATGAAAATAATTTTAGTCATTCATTTACCCTCATCCAATAATTCAAGGTTGAGTTTTACACCGTGTAAGTGGATCTTATCCCATTCCTCTCTCTCTATATAAAAAATAATATTAGATGTAAGAAAGAAAAAAAATGAGTGTTTAATCTCACCCATCTATTTCAATCATTCAAATCCAATACATTTTACAAATACAATCTATCATTAAAAGTACAAAACAATAATAAAAGTTATTTTTTTCTTTTTTCATTTATTTCTTTAGCCGGTGGTCGGCAACTAGTCTTAATATTGGGTTTATTATTTTTTTGTTTTCTTATTTTTAATAAGAATCTGTCTTTGTGGCATGGGTTTTCTCTGTCTTTGTGGCAAACTTTTTTGTGGTTTGTTTTATCTGTCATTTTGACATAATTTCAGCATACCTTAGTGGTTGTTTGGTGCTCGTACAAAGATCTTCACGACACTAGTTTCTGATGTTGATTCTGTCGATGGTCATATAAAGATATATCCTCGCTCGGTTGATGGTTGCTTGCTGATGTAATCAGACTTGGGTAACGAAACAATCTACATGATAGTTTGGTTTGCTCACCTCTTCTTTTTCACCCGTAAAAGTCTCGTTTTAGATAGAGACAAAGAAATTCAGAAAAGCGTTTGGATTTTAATGGAATGCTAATCTCTATTGAAGTATTTACTTTTCTTTACATCTTTTAGGTTGTATGAAATTTTAATAGACTAGTCCTTATTATTCTCCGTTTTAAATGTATTATATTTATAATATTTTCATAATTTTTTAATAACTTTCGTTGTTATTGTCAAAAATAATAATAAAAGCCACTATTCTATACATTATCATTTATTACTTTTACATTTTTGAAGTTTAGATCTTCAAAATTTGAACGGTAAAAAAATAATTTTATTCAGTTTTTGTTAGACTATTTTTTTACTATCTTAAAGTTTAGAGAGAAACTGATAATTTGTTTTTTCTCAACCTTATTTATGCACCAATCGATGTACAATGTTTTAGTCGGTGCAACCGAAATTTACCAGAATGGACCGCTGAGATCGGTAGAAATCAAATTTAAAATTGTAATACTTGATATTAATATCCATTCGACAATGCACACACATCTTGTAAATATTATGATTGAACTCGAATTTTTTAAGATAAATATCATCCGCTTTTTCACTGAGACAAATTTATACAGTTTTAAATATGAACATATTACTTAAGACTATTAAATAAAGGGTAGAGTACACAAATGATCATTAAACTATCTCCAAAAATACAAAATGATCATCAAACTTTCAAAAGTTACATAATGGGCATCAAACTTTAGTTTTTGATACAAAATGGTCATTGAGCTGTTAACTGTCGTTAAGTGGGTGACGTGACGGTTTTAAAAATTTAAATAAAAAAACATTTAATCCTCCATATTGACACATTTAATCAATTTATTCTTAATTTAACCTTCATTATTGATGTCTAAATTGATTGAATATGTAAATATTGAAGATTAAATATGTTATTATACAAGTTTTTGTAACTACCACGTCTCCTTATTTATAACAATTAACAACTCAGTGACCATTTTGTAATACAAACTAAAGTTTAATACTTATTATGTAACTTTTAAAAATTCAGTAATACTTTTATACTTTTAAAAATAATTTAGTGACCATTTGTATACTTCACATTTAAAAAAACTATAATAACTTAAAAGTTCAGCCATTTCAGTTCACTACTGAAATGATGTGTGCCAACAGGTATGACCGGAACCAGTGCAAAACTTGACTTTCATATGTTTATAAACAGTCAAACACTTAACCATATTTTAAACCCAAATTAGTATAATTGTATATGTATATTTAAAAGATAAAAAGTTTGATACACAGGCTGCGTAAACAAACGTTTACACGCGCTTTTCAAGTTTAGTTTAAGGTTAAAAGTTTAGGAGCTTAAATTGTAGGGTTTAGAATTTAAAGTTAGTGTTTAAAATTTAAGGTTTAGGTTTTAGGTATTAGAGTTAAAAAATTAGAATTTGTGTTTTATAAAGTAAAAACACTTACTTGTATAAAATTAGTTTTATACAACACGTGTATCAAAGTTTTACCCTATTTAAAAACAATGTTATTAATTTGATAATTTTATTTAAATTATATATTTCCTTGAGACCAATCTCATTTCAGGAAAAATATTCTTAAATTGTCTGCGGAGAATATGATTTTCTAAAAGGATTAACTATAAAATAACTTCTTTTTTTGCAATAAGTGCCTAAAGTATTTTTTGTCTGAAATAGGTACATAAAATTTCATTTTGACTTGTTTTAAAGTCAATTGAAACATACCTACTGTGGCACATATTTCAACAAAAAATAAAAATTTAGACACCTATTTCAACAAAAAAAATTTTAGGCACATATTTTATTCAAAAAATACTTTAGACACTTAATGCAAAAAAAGTATAATTTGAGCACTTATTTTGTTGTTAAACCTTTCTGAAATTGCGCTTAAGTTTGGCAATTGAGAAAGCTTTTATGAAATATGTGATACGGTAAAATAACACTAAACCACTTGATATTAAAAAAATGAAGTAGATACTATTGAGTGATCCAAGTGAAAAAAGAAGTGTTGATATTGTTAGAAAATATGAGTTCAAGTAGTTTGTCTGTACAATGTGTGTGCGTTTTTTATGGGTGCTTATCGAACGAGTTGATCGCAAGTAAAGTAGTGTTCGACTAGTGCTCGTTAAAAAATCTCGTTGTTCAACTCAACTCGTTGCTCATCAAGCTCGCCAAAATTTTTACCTTGTTTTTTAAATATAGATAAAATCTATTGATACTATTAGAACTTAATATAAACATAGAAATTTAGAAGAAAAAAATGTGAGGTATGAGGAGATAAATAAACGAACATGCCATGACCGAGTTAGAGATAAAATTGATATTCGAGTGTGAGAATCTTTTTATTTTTTCAACAATCTTTGATGAACAACAAAGGAGAGAATGCCTTGGGAATTTCGGGGTTTTAACTTTCAATCGTATTTTTTTATTTGGAAAGTGGAAACTGAAGATTTTTTCACTTTTCTACATTATGCATAAAGTAATAATAAAAGAAAAATGTTCTTCTTTTAAACATTTGTTTACTCCATGGATTATAGATTCTGGAGCTACTGATCATATTATAAATTTCTCTATGTTTGTTCAAAGATTATCACATTGTGTCTAATAAATTTGTCAAACTGCCTAATAATGAATTGGTTAGTGTTGCTCATGTAGGCACTGTTCAGATTACTGAATCTTTGATATTACATAATGTTTTTCACATGCCAACTTTTGATTTTAACTTGATATCAGTCTCACAGTTAACTAGAGATAACACTATTTCCCTAATTTTTTCTTCTGGTGTTAGTTGCATACAGGATGTCATTCACTGAAAGATGATTGGTTTAGCTAGAGAAACAAATGACTTATATGTTCTTGATACTACAGCTTCTACATCAGACTCTACTTTTACTGTTTGTTCTACTATCTCTTTAAATACATGGCATGCTAGACTAGGTTACCCTTCTCAAGGGAGAATGAATTTTTTCTCAATTGCACAATAGTATTCCTACTGGTCTAGTTCCCGATTATGATATCTGTCATTTAGCAAAACACAAAAGACTGCCTTTTCCTGTTAGTACTTCTATTAGTGCATCTATATTTGATCTTGTACACATGTATGTATGGGGTCCTTTTTCCCATAAAAAGCATATATGGACATTCATATTTTGTTACTATTATTGATGATAAAAGTAGGTATGTTTGGCTTTACCCTATGCAATATAACTTTGAAGTTCAAAAAATTGTTGTTGAATTCTGTAAACTGGTTGAAACTCAGTTTTTTAAGAAAATAAAATGCATAAGAAATAACAATGCTAAGGAGTTTGAAATGATAGATTTTTCTAAAACTCAGGGTATAATTCATCAAAACTCTTGTGTTCATATTCCTCAACGAAACAGTATAGTTGAGAGGAAACATCAGCATATACTTGTTGTTGCTAGAATTCTTAAAATTCAGGCTTCTTTACCTTTAGAATTTTGGATGGATTGTGTTTTACACTCTGTTTATTTAATTAATTTGACACCTACTCATGTACTTCATAATAAGACTCCTTTGGAAAAATTATATCAAGTAAAGCCTAGACTTGAAAATCTTAAAATTTTTGGTTGTTTGACTTATGCTTCCATTCTGCCTAAGCCTAAGACTAAGCTGCATCCTAGAGCTGACAGGTGTATATTTCTTGGATATTCCAAATCTGTTAAAAGTTTTAGACTTTTTAACTTAGACAGTAAAACTGTTTTTGTTTCACGAGATGTTGTTTTTGCTGAAAATAAATTTCCTTTCCAAACAAATCTTGTTAATTCTTCTAATGATCTTGTTTTTTCAGCTTGTGAAAGTAATGTTTTATTTGAAGATTTTTTGGGCAACAAACAAGTTGTTATTGATACTGAAGTTTTACCAGACACCTTAGATGCTGAAATTAATACCACTACGATGCCTTGCTCAAGTACAGTACCTTGTTCAAGTGATATTTCTAGCACTGATTTTGTGGGACATAAAGATTCTATGCCTTATAATTCTAATTCTAATTCTAATTCTAATTCTAATTCTAATTCTAATTCAGTACCTTTTGTACCTTCTAATTCAGTGGCTCCTTCTCCTAGACCAGCAAGACCTTCAAGGCATACTCAGCTACCACAGAAGTTTAAGGACTATTAGGTTACCTTACTTGGGGTCAAGAACTCATCCAGATCTACACCACACAACATTGCTCAGGTTTTATCCTATCACAATATTTCTACTACTTATCAAGGGTACATTAACAGTTTTGATTTTTAAATGAACCTAAGAATTATAAGCAAGCTATTTTACATGATTGTTGGAAAAAAGCTATGGCTGAAGAGATATTAGATTTAGAGAATAATAACACCTGGACTTTAGCACCTCTTCCCCCAAGAAAACAAACTATAGGTTGTAAATGAGTTTACAAAACAAAACTAAAATCTGATGGTAGCTTAGAAAGATATAAAGCTCGACTTGTTGCTAAGGGATATACTCAGCAGAATGGAATATATTTTCTTAACACATTTAGTCCTGTTGCAAAGATTACCACAATAAGAACTCTAATGGCTATTACTGCTTCTAAAACTTAAAATTACAACAGCTTGATATAAATAATGCTTTTTTGCATGATTTTCTTCAAGAAGAAGTTTACATAGAACCACCTCCTGGTTTCTCTACTAAATAGTCTGGTTTAGTTTTCAAACTAAACAAAAGCTTATATGGGTTAAAACAAGTGAGTAGGCAATGGAATGAGAGATAAACTACTGCCTTGATTAGTCAGGGTTTTAAACAAGCCTCTACTGATTTTTCTCTATTTATTAAAGGAACTGGTTTTAGTTTTATTGTTTTAGCCATATATGTTGACATAGTACTTGCTGGTCCTAATCTGGATGAAATAAATAAAATTAAAACTTTTTTGCATGATACTTTTAAAATTAAGGACTTAGGTGATTTGAAATATTTCCTAGGTTTTGAAGTTGCCAGGTCTTTTAAAGTAATTAACCTATGTCAAAGGAAATATACACTAGAGTTATTAGAAGAAACTGGATTTACTGGTTCTAAACGTGTCTCAACTCCAATTGTTGCCAAAACTAAAATTTCAAAACTAGATGGAACTCTCTTATCTGATATAACTTTGTATAGAAGAATTATAGGCAAGCTTCTTTATCTTACTAATACCAGACCAGACATTGCCTATGTTGTTCAGCAATTATCTCAATTTTTGTCTGTCCCTACTGATGTTCACATGATAGCTGTTAATAGAGTTCTTAGGTATTTAAAAGGAACTCCAGGTCAGAGACTATTTTTTCCTGCTGATAATTCTATTCAAATTAATGCTTTTTCAGATTCTGAATGGGCTTCATGTCCAGATTCAAGAAAATCCACTACTTGTTTTTGTATTTTCTTAGGGACAGCCTTGATATCTTGGAAATCAAAGAAACAACAAACCATTTTTCGCTCATCTTGTGAAGCTGAATATAAAGCCCTAGCCTCTGTTACTTATGAAATACACTGGCTAACATATTTCCTCTATGATCTTCAACTTGTTTTTCCTCCAACAAATATTTACTGTGATAATTTGTCTGCTATCAGAATTGTAGAAAATCTAGTGCACCATGAACGGACAAAGCACATTGAGATCGATTGTCATCTTATACGAGAGAAACTACAACAAGAACTTGTCAAACTACTATTTGTTTCAACAAATAATCAACTTGTTGATTGCTTCACAAAAGCTTTACATCCTTCTTCATTTCGAGGTTTAATGTCCAAGTTGGACATTTAAAATTTGTATGCTCCAACTTGAGGGGCTATTAGATTATACAATTGTTTTAACAGCTAAGTTTTAGGTGTTAGTATGTTTGGTTAGTCAGGAATCTTGATATTTTGTAACTAATTCTTTATTAGTATTTAAACCATGTATTAATCATAATAGATTAGAGTTGAACATACTAAAAATAAGAAATTGAAAGATTTTTTTTTGAAATCGTTCATTTCGAATTTTCTTGAAAAGCAAATCATAGGTTATTCTCTCTGTCAGAATAATAGGTGTCATGAACTCCAATGAGGCTGAGTTGCGTGCGATTGGTTTTGCTTTGGAAATGTTGTCCAAGTCGACTTGGGGTCGGGACTTTTCTGTGGTGATTGAGTCGGACTCGGTGATTGTGGTGTTTTGGGTGAACTATGTTGATCGACGTCCTTACGAATTGTGGGACTGTTTTAAGGAAATTGATGCGTGCATTACTTCTTTGGCATGTGTTTGCTTCTCTAATATCTATCGAAAGGTTAATAGCATGGCAGATGTAACACCCCCTAACCCGGTTTAGGAGATAAACCGGATTAGGACATGTTACTAGCAAACATTCAAGCAAACATGATTAACTTAACGCTTTTCAAACAAGCATGCAAACGGAGATCAGAGAAATTTTAAACTTTTATTTAAACGGGGCAAATTCTTACTTAAACATACACACCATATAACTATTCAGACCTCTAAATTTAGCTTATAACCTTCTAGCTAACAAAGAATTCGTTTATCTTGCACTAATATAGATATCTTGCTTTAGAGTAAACATAATCAAACCAGATGTCCAAATTAACTACATAACAATTCATAAGATAAACAAAAATTCAAATTTCTTACTAGGAAGCTTTTCATATGTCTCAATGAACTATACCTACTTTCCGCTTAACATGCATACACTGGACAATCATAAGAGAGTTCTGGTCTTTCATGTTCTTCATTAACTTCCAGATTACAATTTCGACCTTGTAAAAACCTATCTATTATAAAACATCCGAGTCATTATCAAAAATCATTTAAAAGAATAACAGCCCATTGTTTAATGATCTTGAACATACATTTTGTCTCACCACTATTAGAACCTTACTGAATCAAGAACATATATTAGCCAGGATCAAATTTACACATCTAACATCTCCATAGTTGATCAAATTATCTGACCCATTACCAATGAATTAACTTAGCCATCAAGCAAAACACTAGATCACACCAAGGGCAATTAAGGTCTATCGTGCTAAATTTTGGGCCTATTTCAAACCGCATCATATATAAAGTATCTAGATGGATTACCACGCAAGACATAAAAATAATTAAACCATCACCAAAACTCTACTAGCAAAAACAATCGATAAAGCAACCAATCATAATTAAATTACGGGCCCATTATAGAACTTGAACGATCAATGAATCATACAATTAAAAATGAATCATTATGGATCTAAATGCTACATGTGTCTTTAACCTTTATGTGCCACCTTCTAGGAGTCCTAACGATAGTAAATCGTACCATGTTCAGATACATGTGATCATGCCTCAACATAGGAGGAGTCCGCAAGCATAAGTATCCTAAAATGTAACAAGGAAACTAAATAAGCAATTAAGTTGCTTAGTGAGGTAGCTTGCTAAACGGAACAGAAATCGAATCCTCATAAATTAATTCCTATTTTATACATAAAGTTAACGGGTTTGAGTATGTAATCAATTTGACCACTTTCAACACATTTATTCTTCCAATTACAAGTCCCCAGAGGAAACCACTAAAGATATTACATGCTACTTAAGTTATCTAACACCATTCGATATAAGCATGGAATACCATATACGTAGGATATCATCTTTATCATTTCATTTTTCAATACATTTAATCAAATAAGATTCTACCAAAGCATGTCTGATTACAAATTAACACTCCAAAATTATTAAAGAAACAGTTTACTTATTAATCAAAGTAATTATCAAAATCTATTCATTTTGTAATCCTTTAGAAAATGTGCGAATTATTAGGGTAAGCATAGATCATTTTCCTTAGTAGACATTTATATTTTCTTCCCTTAATTCATGAGCAAGTTTTATTACAAGAGCAAAACCTAATGAATTTATTCGAAAACCACCTTTTAAGGTCCTAAAGGTAGAACAAGCGTTTCTACAAGATCTTACTAAATTCATGCTTCATTTTACCAAATACATGTATCATAGTTACAAGATTTCGAGTATGTTTCTTTCTCTTATCCCAATTTGCCTAAGCATCATTAGCATTACTTACTTGTCACACAAAAATTTCTTTCTTGGTTACATTACACAATTAATATGTTTTCCCATTGTTCCTAGACAAGGTATCTCTTAATAACCAATCCCTAATCACATAAGTTATCTAGTCTTGAATTATATGTCTTTTAATACACCAAAAGTATCATTGCTATAGTCCAACTCAAACTCCACTTTGGCATTGACATAGCAATATTTTAAACTGTCCAAAACTCTCGTATATGTATTTATATATAACCATCCTTCATAAACTTGCATCTAATACCGATCAGCTTTATTTCCACAATTATACAAATACATATATACTTGGTTATTCGTTTTCAATTATAGCTTATGATTCCTTAAAGAAGAGATACATGAATTATATGAATGCATATAATTATACATGTTTTATTAGGGTGATTTAAGCTTTTTCGAGTAATCCACTAAAACATCCATTACCAATTTAATTACACATAAATCTGGTTTAGACAACCAAACTAATTCAACCAAACTATTTGAACCATAAATGTGTACTCAAAGAAAAATAAATAAGCATGGAAATATAAGCATTCCATCGCAACTAAGGTAATAATTATTAACAAGGCATATATCTTCTTTCACAAAATTTTCAAAAATACTTTAGACACAACTTACTTGTCATTCCCGATTATAAAAGTTCAATTATACAAGTAACTATCTAACCACGTATATACTCCTATTGTCAGATATGTATAAAGGTCAATATTACATTTTCTTATGATGCGAGTTATCGAATAAATCATTGATTATTATTTAATTTCTTATAATTTCTTTGAATAATATAGCCTTGCGAATCGAATCACTGTCTTGGTACACGAATCCTGTACAATCAATATCAAACAAGGGTACATAAAGTACCGAACTATCCATCATTAAACAAGGGCACCAGTTGTACCAAAAGATCATTTGATCTTCAACAACAAGGGTCCGTAGTCCAAACTAGCGAGCTCGACGGGCTCTATGGCATGCCAACTATACCTAAGACCGACTCGAAACCAAAGATTTAATATATATATATATCTTTCATTTCTTAATCATGATGAACAAGCTCCATTAAGAGACATCCTCTCGAGGATTTCAATTTTCTTTCATCCAAAGTATATATAATTACATGATCACCTTAGGTGATTTTCCACGCCACATTTCACTTACTATCAAGGCCTTATCTTATAGCTTTCATTATATTCATATATATATATATATATATATATATATATATATATCATACATCAACTCTTATAGTTATCCATACCAATCAAGCATTCAATCCATGAAATCTCTTATTTATTCATACTTCAACCTGGATATTAAAGTGCAAGGTCGTTATCAAGTATGCACATGGCATAAACTATACTATAGCCAAACTTTCGTAATTAGTATCTCACATGAACACAGTTTAATGCTCGATAAGTTAGGCACCAAAATCTTATCACTTATACAACCAGATTCAAACTTAAGAGTTAATCCAAGGATTAGTTGAACAAAGATTACTTATCAAGTAAACAAGAACATATAATCGAACTTATTCTAAGTATATCAATGATCATGCATTCCGTCTCAAAGAATACCCACAATTAAATACATACCTCAAACCCAAGCTCACTTTTCCCATAATTTAATTCGATAATAAGACCATAGACTCAAAACAGTTAAACATACTCGGGAAGGTAGTAGGCCTATCCTGAGACTTTAAAGCTACACTCACCTTTTATCCTGACATTACAGGATACCTGAATCCCAATCCTCTTGCTACTTATCCCATTTCCCTTCCTAGCTTCATATTGTTTCTATGTATCACAAGAGTACATCTATATATATTAGAATCAATTCGATCCTTCAATCATACATCAAGCAAATAATTTCATTCTTCAAGTTTACACAAATTCATACATCAAAACTGTCCCAAATACATTTATACATGTAATTACAGCCTTCATACTACCAAACAGCCCTTATACATTCTTTCATATTCAAGGCAGTCCAATTACATACTCATATATACAAAACAGGGTAAATTTCACCTATATATATTTGCTCATTTATAACAATCCCTAAACCCTTATAACAGTCCTTAAATTTCTGGTTTACAAAACAATGTATTGCTTTGACAAAACAGTCTCTATACCCTTGTAAAGTAATCCAGCAACTTTATACAAACGTAAAACAGTCCCAATTGTATTCATATGCATATTTACTACTAGAACAGCTCACTTATGCATTTTATCCATGAAGAACAGTCCCTAAAATGCATCAAACAGTCCTTATATGCCCTCCTAAAGTTCTCCCTGTTTTTAATTTCTCAAAACAGTCCATATATTTTATTTCATACTCAAAACAGTTCACCTATTTCATTTTAGGCCCAAACAGTCCACATTCTCCATTATACACTCAAAACAGTCCGTAAGTGATTCCTTAAAGCATTACCCTGTTTTTTTAATGACTTAGAACAACCTATATAATTCAATTTACATTCAAGATAGTTCTTAGATGTTATATGCATACATATATAACTCAACCCAACCAGCATTCTTTCAATGTACTCAAACAGCCCCTTGAACATATAAACACACTTTTATACATGTTCCGAACGATCTAGTTTGTATACATATCCTTACAAAGCAGTGCATTTTCATTCAAACATGTATCTAATTATTCGGACAATCCAAGAAATGATCAATTACTCACAAATCAGTCCATACATTCCAATATTCGAACCAAGCAGCTCAAATAGACATTCAAATTCATGGAAGCATTCTAACAGCTACAATCTTGTGCTTTCATGCCAAAAAATATATCCTAACAATTCAACAACACAATCTAATTTAATGTACAAGAAAAAATGGAGGCTTACCCCTTCAAACATGAGCTACCTGCATCACTTTAATCCCTTGAAACTCAATTCCTTGCTGAAATCAAATCACCCTCTCTCTCTCTCTAAGGTTTCGGTTAGAATCAATGAGGAAGATGATGAAACCAAACCTATTTGTTTCTTCCACCTACCGATTTCTCTTTCTCATTTACACATGGGTAGATAAATCCATGACACATGTTATGGTCCTTAACATTTTGAGCATTTACATGCATTCTCTCATGTTTTTTTTTTTGTTTCAGTTTAATCCTTCCACTAACAATCAACTATTCCTCTTTTGATTCCAAATGGTCCTAATGTACTTAACATGTCTATTTAATTTATAATTCTATAGCAATCTAACATAAAGTCCAATATAGCATTCTCTTAGGCCAAGGTTTAGAATATTATAACGTATTCCTAAACCAAATCTTTGGGGTATTACAACATATGCGTTGGCAAAGGGTGGGGTGGATAGACCGTCGTGCTTTCAGGAGATTTTATTGCTTTGTGCCTTTATCTTGTTTCGGTTTGGTGTTGGCATTGTTCTTTGGTGTTTTGCTTTATGGTTGTAGTGAACTCTTGCTCTATTGTCACATTGTACTCTTTTCTTCTGTTTTAGGTTAGGGAGGTTTTTAATGAGGCACGTGATAGTAGCTGTATGAATTAGTATTCAATAAATTCATACGATGTGGGCCATTGTGCTTATTTATTTTGGTCACCGAAGTTTAAAATTTTTAATTTAGTCATTGAACTTTTGAATTGTACATATTTTGGTCACACCGCCGTTAAATACTTAACGACATTATGACTGGGCATCTGTCTTATAAAAATTATGAAACGACCTCAAAATTTTCTTATTTTTTTGTGAAAAAATGCATGATTTTAGATTCTCTTTGATATTTTTGACGATTGAGCATCTTCTTCCAAATCCCAATGGCGGAGAGGTGGAGAAGGAGAAGACGAGCTATATATCTTGATTCCATGCTGATCGGACAATAGAGATTGTAGATCATAGTAGTTTGAGATTTCATGAGTTTCGGGTTAAATTTTGTGAGTTTTAAAGAGATTTTGAAAAAATAACTCATAGAGAGAGGAATAAGACGATGATGCGAATTTGTTGGTGTCAATTCATGTTAGCACATGTGCAAAGTTTCATCTTTAGGAGAAAAAAGATACAATAAAAAAAAAGATGTGGATGATATGTGACTGCCGCATTAGAAACAATCAATTCATGTTAGCACATGTGCCCTCCATATCACCTCATGTGTTTGATTTAACGCTTAAGTGACAAACATAAAAGCAAGTAGAAAGTTTAATGATCAAATTAAATTTTTTTAATGTTTAATGACCAAAATAAATGCGATGAATTTTGTAATTTGGGGTAATTGGCCAAATATTCCATTTTGGGAATTTATTTGGCCAAATACCCCCCTTTCATCAACATTTGAAAAAATATCCCCATTCGGCCATTTAAGGGCGACTCGCGGTCTGTAGGATGTGATTTTTAAACTCACTTTCCCCAAGACACGTCTTTAGTTCAACATGGTTTTTGTTATCCTTTAATTTCAAAAAAATAAATAAAAAGAAGGAACTCGCATCCTGTAGGACGCACCGAGAAACTGACGCACCGAGACAAACTGCAATTTAAAAGTTTTAGATTAAATTAGGTTAATATTGATTATAAGTAGAGTGTTCAAATTAATGGTTTAAAAAGTATTTTTAGTGTATTGGTTTAGGGTTTAGGGTGATTATAAATAATGTAGATTTGATTTATTGTACGTTATTGATTTCTTTCAAAATAATTTAAAAGAAGATCGTTAAAAATAAAAATATTGTTTACATATTATTTTGGACTCCGATAACATCATCATCATTAGAAAACATTGCATACAACTCAAGCTCAAGGCCCACCCCAAAAGGAGTCTGTAGGTGAGATTCCACCATCAATTCCACGTCAGTGTCGTCCAACGTGAAATAATGAGTACGTTAATGGTTCTAACGACGTATGCAATCGATACTTCAGCGGTTCCAACTTTTTCCCACGACCATGTGGAACATGTTTGTTCAATTCATTCATCAACTTCTTATACGCTAAGTTGTATGGCAGCAGAAGCAATATAGCACTTGGGGACTAGAATACGACTCCGAGAGATTCATCATCGATTATCTGCCCGTCTTAGTATACCAAAGCATTAATATTTTCTCGTCTAGACATATTATATCGATGTAACAAACGCATATAATATTGAAATGTAGAGTAAGAAGAAGAAGAACAAAGATGAATTGTGAGGAAATTTGGAGAATGCGGTGCTCTATTTATAGTAAAACCGGCGACGTTTTGGAATCGAATTCAATCAAACTCGCGTCTTACAAGACGCGAGTTCAATGTAAATTATGGTATGTATTAAATGACAATAATATTGATTATAAAAACAAGAATGTTTAAATTAATGTAGTAATTTCTAAAAGTTATAGATTACACAAAGTTGTGAGTTATGTCATTAAAACGCATTAATTAAAAAAAGATTTTTAGAATCGTGCATGGATTAGAATTGAAATTAGTTGTCAATTAGGCAAACGATATATTTCAAATTAATAGAGTCGATATTATAGTAAGAATAATGGAATACAAATAATATATATAATAAATACTTACATTTTAATATGGTTAATAGTTAAAAGTAATGTGTTTTTAAAAGTAGTTAGTTAAATAGAATACAAATAGTGTATATAATAAATACTTACTTTTTAAAATGGTATATAGTTAAATGGAATACAAATAGTGTATATTTATTTTAATTTAAAAAGTAAGATTTATCTTGATTTTAAATGAACTCGCATCCTCCAGAACGCGATTACGATGGTAAGTGGAACTCGCGTCCTGTAGGGTGCGAGTTTCATCCGAATAAATCTTACATTGGTTGAAAATTTATTTACGCCGTTTAGGGTATGGGAAACTCGCACTCTGTAGAATATGATAAATAGAACTCGCGTCATGCAATTTACGAGTTTCATTCAATCCTCGCAACCCAGTCGGTGCGATTACGAGTATAAATAGGTCCCCACCCCCAACCCTTTTACCACACCAAAAAAATTCACTCTTTCTCAAATATATTTTCTTTCAATTTCTCGGTTAATTTCTCGTGTTGCATTAATGGTGGGATTGATAAGATTGGATCACAAGCACGTGTTCGACTATCATCGGAGACATGTAAGTTTTATCTAGTTTATTTTTATTTTTATTTTATTCTATTATATATTCTAATTTTACAATACGAGTATTTTAAATTTTTTATGTAGTTTAATTTAGACTTACTTTTTTATTTTTTAGGGAGGGGAGGAACAACGTCTAGAGGTGTCTTACAATCGGATGTCGAACTTACCCGACCTGTTGATCGCACCGTATTTAGCGCATGCTGGATTTTTGCACGCATCCAGTATTATTAGAGGTGCGAAATTAGAAGTTGATTTGATCAATGCTCTTTTGGAGAGGTAGAGGCCGGAGACGCACACATTCCACCTTCCATGCGGTGAGGCGACGATTACCCTGCAGGTCGTTTTTTATATCTTTGGTTTGCCTATTGATGGAGAGACGATCACCAGTCCCGACACTTTTAATTGTGGTGCCATATGTTTAGATTGGTTAGGGGTTGCGCCAGAGAGTTTTGACGGTGGGAAAATAAAATTGAAGTGGCTGCGGGATAATTTTCAAAATTTACATGCTGATGCGAATGAAGTTGATAATTTTGAGGATTTTGATGCCTGACAAATCCCGCAACAAAGTACACACAATCTGGTTGCGACATTAGAGGATTTTGAAGATGCCGGTAAACTAAGCTGGGGATCCGTAATTTTGGCATGTCTGTTTAGCGAGCTGTGCAAGAACACCATTCCAGACAAGTGTTAGATTGGAGGTTGTTTGATGTTGCTCTAGTCTTGGAGTCGTTTTTATGCCCTCGCTTAGGGAGCCTACTCCATATGTTTTTTCGCTGGGCCGGAGGTGAGAAAAGTGTTTTATTCTAATATACAAATTTGTATAATTAAAATTTAATTCTCTAATAAACGTATTTAATTCTTATACGTCTTGTTTTATAGGTGGACTGGTCCTTTAACTCATGTTGGTGTTGCTCGCGGTCTGGACCTTATCAGACAGGATATTAAGAATCAACCCGTGAATAATCAGGTAACACTTTTGTGTATTTATATATAACTTATTATATATTTAACTTTAATTATATATATATATTACAATTTTTATGGAAAGCGTACGAGGATCCGGAAGTGCACGAGTGCATCCCAGAATTTTCGAACGAGACGAGGCAACGTTGGACGACCAATGTACCACTCGTCCAATACGACGTAGTTGAGTGGCATCCGACTGATCGCGTCTTACGGTAGTTTGGTTGTTTCCAACGTATCCTACCGGTGCCTCCAAACCTGGACGAGTTGCACAAACTCACTAGACAGAGGAAACCCGAGGTAATATTTATGTACATTCCGCATTCTTTTATTACCCACTAGAGAGACATGGCGAACCCGCGATGGCAACCCCAGCGTGATTACCATATGTTTGATACGATGGTCAGCCATGACTACGATGACTGGTTTATGGCCAACGAGAAGCCATTTATTTTAACTCCAGAGGAACGAGCACGATTTCTTCGTCGCTAGCAATGCAACCGCCCACTATCTTAGCGTACGAGGGGAGAACGGAACACCTCTGGCGGTGCGTCATCATTGACAACAACCTGCAGTCCTGCCTCTAAAGTAGTCGATGTTACCCCACCACCGATGCGGCCACATAACTTTAGTGGATCGATGCAGTCAACATTCTAAGTGGGCCCTAGTCCGAGCATAGGTTGTTTCATGCCTTCTATGTTAGAACCCTATGCTCAGTTTGCGATGATGATGAGTGGTGCCTCTAGCTCTCGTCCAGCCTACGTGCCCTTCATACAGTTTCCCATGGGGGTAACCGTATTTGGAACTGGGATTGTCCAACAAATGCCACCGTAGTCCCTTTTTCTATCTTAAAGGGCCCGGTGGAACGAGTGGTACTGTTGGAGGTGCAACCAGGAATGATGATGATGGCAATGATGACGATGGTAGGGATAAGCCCGTTCAAGATATTCGTCCCCAGCGCAATCTCGATCGAACTTGCCATCCACTGTGTTGTGGTACCGGTGGACATAGGCGTCCTAGATCTCACACGGAATCCCAGCCAAACTCGCATCATACAGAACGCGAGTTTTCTAACTGTTAGGAATCTCAACCGAACTCGCATCTTACAGACCATGAGTTTACTGACACGTTAGGAATCGTACCTAAACTCGCATCCTACAGAATGCAAGTTTGGTCTATAATACCCCTAACCAACCGGCATTGCAATCAGGTAGCTTTGCATAATATTTCGCTTCTACTGTAGCTACCAATGACAACAAACCACGCACGCGAAAAATACTTTCGCAAAGAGATTTTCCGAGTATTGTGGTTTGTTGTTATATGTAGTTGCATGATGAGTACGTGGTTTTCCAGGGTGGCCAGTTATGGAGCGGTGTGTGTACCATGTTTTTGTTAAAGATGAATGACAAATCACAATATTCAGAAACGTAACCACGGTCAAAGCCCCTACCATTTTCGACGATAATGAAAGTGGGCGTAAAATGCAGCGTGATGAGGTCAGCCTCAAAATCCACGACTGCGAACATCGATGAAGAATGGGAATGTGTAGGGGTACAATTGGCCGGTTACAATGTTGCAGACCCCGACCTGCTAATTTACAGGATGCCCTTTTTGTTGGGGGTGTCATATTTGATCGGGGTTAGAACTAGAAGTTGTATTCCAACCCAGACTTGACAGCTGATAATGCATAGCAATTGTTGTATGTTGGTGTCGACCATGATTCTGGTCGATACCTCGAAATCCATGAAGTTGCATCTCCGTCTGTCATGTCTAGGGTTACAGCTTTTGGTGGGTGTGGGATACAATAAAATAGGTGTTCTATTCTGTTCTTTCTAAGGATGAAATATAAGTTTATGTTGAAATGTAAATTTTATTTTGTTGATTTTGCAGAAATTAAAATTTATTTATTTTTGTTTTAATTAACATTTACGAACACGAAAATTTTCGTATTCATACCCCTCTCCACTTCATCAAGAAATCGCTCCTTAAATTTTCTTTCCCTACGTATTCTTCTTTATGAATCTTTGTTTTAGTTATTATGTATTAAGAATATGAGGCACAATTTCGCATGTTTCGTTAATTTATGATGTTATAAGAATCTGAGCCACAATTTTAATCGGATAGATGCAGTTTGAAAATATATTAACGATAGGTCATTCAAATGAGTACACCAACCTCAAATTACTAAGCCTAGTTAAAATGAATGGATGAGGAATCCAATGCACTGTCCTCATAGTCTGTACTAATGTCAGATGTTAGGTTTAGTTCCTTCATTATTTGTTCTTTCTCCTGCCGCCTCCTATAATTTCGCGTTTAGACCGCGTCTTCGTCTTCGAAATTTGGGGCCTTCGATTCCCTAGTTGATGAACTGGGGCCCTCATCAAATTTTACAGTTAGTTCAATGTTTGTACCCCTAACACGTTTATAAGACGAAACATCTTGTGCATATCTTTCTCAGTCGATATTTTTAGCATGTAATGTTCTTCTAGGCTGGGCTCAACGACTGGCATTTTGACAAGCAAGGCAGAAATTTTGTTGCTTGTATATTTCCTAACCTGTGTTGCAATCAACTCAAACAAAGCATATTTTGTGATTTTTCTCGTCGAAAGATGTGTAGGTGTACGTTCCAAAGTAGAAAACAGTAGTGGAAAAATAGGCCATACTTTATATTCCGGCTATTAATGAACCTAAATTTGCTTTAAGAATATGTCGTTCTTGTAAGATCAAGTCCGGGGTATATAGACACCGCAGAGAGTTAACTACAGAACTCATACCTCTAAGAACACGAGTTTGGCTGACTCGTCAAGAATCCTGCAAAGCTAAAATAACTCGCGTTCCACAAAACACGAGTTTCCCTCACACGTCAAGAATCCTACAAAGCTGGCATAACTCGCGTTCTACATACCGCAAGTTCTGCTTGTCAAACATGCCATCTCAACCGATAAAACGGAAGGGGTAAACTGATTCGAATAGAAGAAAGACAGCTTCGTACAAACGTTCAAAGCAATTCGTGTGCAAAAAAGAAATACAGCTTCATTTTTTAACAAATAATGGAAAAAAATGTTGCTCTTGTTCACTATGATGGTGAGATGATACCTGATGTCGAACTCAGTGTCATATTCCAGTCCCCCAACAATGTCACGCTAATGATTCCGATAGGAGCATCATATGAAAGGCTTAAGCGATCCGTAATGAGGAAGGTTCCATATGCTTCCAAGACGAAGTTACAGTCATTGAGGTATCGACTACCTACATCGTTAGATCCGTTGTATTTCAAAATATTTGATGTTCGTGACGATGGAGATGTGGAAATGATGATTGATACCCATACCTAGTATTCCATGGAATGGCCCCTAGAGCTCTTTGTAACATTTTTTGAACGAAATGTCAGATTCCAAAGCATTGTGCAAAATTGGGTACGAGCAAATCTTGACTTCGACCCAAATTCTCATAGTCCAACATCAAGTTTACAATAAGGCTTCAACTTACTAAGTACGAGCAATGACCATGCTTCATCATCTTCTACCTCGAGGCAAATGCATTCTTCCGTAGGAAGGTTCAATTTTGACCTGAACATGCCGCCAATCCAGCACTCAACGTACAATCCATACACTGCAGGTGTAAAATCGTCATCATCTATGGGGCCGTCTGACTTGGAAGAGTTTAACCCGTTCGATGACTTCTCTTCTGGACGACACTCAGCTTATATCCCCAGTGAGACAAAAATAGATGATTTCTCATACGAACGGCACTCAACTTATATCTCGGGCGTACGACCATCATCATCTATGGGGTCGTCATACCATAAAGCGTTTTACTAGTTTGATGACTTATCTTCAGGAAGTCACTCAACTTATATCCCCAGTGAGGCAAACACAGTTGATTTCTCATCTATGGGGGAACATTCTTGCGCTGCTGACGTTGACCTACATATTGGACGTAGGCCTCGTCACCAGTTTCCTGATAGGGTTTTGGTTACAGAACCTAGCAGGGTATATGTTTTCGACCCATCAGAACTATACAGTTTTGAAGGGTATAATTCTGATGAGGAACTGCTAAGGGAGCCCAAGCCCGAAGGTGACGAGATGGGTTTATTTCCAGAAGAATCAACCGACCTTGATTAGCCTGTAAATGTCGAGGATGTTGCAGATGATGTTCCGAAGGATGTTGCAAATGAAGAACCTGTGGAAGTTGTTACCCCAGGCAAGTTTACTGGAACTAACAGTAGCGTTGCGTATTACGATCCATCATCCCACTTACAACAGTGGATATGAAAAGATTCTACGCTACAGAATTTCTGGAATTCGCACAGTTGAAGCAGTTCAACGAACAGAATAACAGTGAACTACATATTGGGATGGTCTTCAGGACCATGAAACTAGCGGAGGCTGCTATCAAGCATTACAACATACGCAACTCAGTTACGACCACCGTCAGGAAAACTGAATGGAGCAAATATATTGATGAATGTCCCCACAAGTACGACGGATGTAATTAGAGGGTTCGTGTATCACATTTGAAGAGGATGAACAACCTGTGGAAGATAACGAGATACGATAGTACATGCTCCGTGGTAAGCCTTAATCAAGACCATCCTAACTTGGATGTGCACATGCTCTTTGATCATATCCTGCCACTTATGAGAGCAAATCCACGCATATCTATATCGGTATATATAGCCTCAACCAAAAACCATTTTACGTACACAGTTAAATACGATAAGGTGTAGTTTGAAAGATATCGTGACATCCAACAACTGTATGGGCAGTGGGAGGAATCCTACAACAAGTTGCGAACGTGGCTGAATATGATGCAGAAATACAACCCAAGAACGATTGTGCAACTAGAGACAAAGTCAAGATACTACAATGATCAAGTCGTACCTGGGGAGTGCAAATTTTTTTTGCCTCTTTTGGACATTTCCGCAATGCGTTAAGACAATCCGCCACTACAAGCCGATGTTGCAGATCGACGACACATTCTTGTATGGAAGAAACACCCAGATCTTACAACTGGCGGTTGAACAAGACAATAATAGGAAATGCATTCTGGTAGTGTTTGTAATTGTTGAAAAGGAAGATATCCCTTCATGGACGTTTTTCCTCACTAACTTGTGCACACATGTCTTACGTCGGGTCATACGGACAAGAGAAGACGGTATACGTATTATTTCAGACAGAGGTTCAGGGATCTGGGCATTAATCCAACATCTGTGACCGTCTTGGAAACCTCTGAATATTCATCATTGGTACTGTCTGCGGCACATTGCCGAAAATTACTATCAGAAATACAAGAATAATGATGAGCGTATAATGGTTCTTCGCATGGGTACGCCATCCACTGTCGTTCCATTTTATTTACCGTTGCTTTTATTATTATTTATGGTTAACTATTCCATATGTTATTGAATAGGCAACACACATGGTTCACGAAGTTGAGGAGCTGCTGGAAGAGTTGCGTGTACGAAATCCAGTTGGATATGGCTATCTTCTTGAAATCTCGAGGGAGAAATGGTTACGATGTTATGATGAGGGTCACCGATATGGTCACATGACGACAAACTTAGCTAGGGAAATTAATTTGTCTCTGAAGGGAACACGTCATTTGCCTATCACATCCGTTATGAAGGCGACATATTATCGACTGGCTACCCTTTTTGCAACCCTCGAAAAACAAACTACGAACTAGATGGCAGGTGGCCACATGTTTTATCCAAATCTCCAGCGAAAATTTCAAATATACCGTCAGCACATAAACACGATGAGTGCTATATCCTTCTCTCGGTGTGAATATCGCTTCACGGTAACTCAATTTTCGCGACCGCTGGAAGAAATCATACAGTACGACTACGTTGTTAATCTAAAAGAGAGAAGATGTGATTGCGGAGTCTTCCAAACATTCAAGTACCCGTGCGCGCATGTCTTCGCTGCATGTGCATCCGTTCATTTGGACGCAATGACACTCATTGATCTTGTATACCAACTTGGAAACAACGGTGATCGTGATATGGTTGATAATAAACCAAAGATATGGCCAAATGAATCCCTGTAATGCAACAAAAAGGTCGCCCAAAGTCAAGTAGGATTCACTCTGCCGAGGATATGGTTCTTAGAAAACGGACCGACCAACCAAAGCTGTGCAGCAATTGTAGGAACCCTGGACACGACATCAGAAAATGTCCTTATAGGATCCGCCCTCGAATAAATTAACTGTAATTGTAAGTTCAATGTGTTAATCATAAATAACATTATCAACCTTCCTATATATGTTACCTCCGTACAATCGTAAACATGTGTTCTCCTCGTAAACATGTGTTCTCGTACTCCTAGGTGAAAGTTAAATAACAAAAAAATCAGAACTTACCACAAAATCAACTAAAATATGACTACCGACCCATGTTTCCATTTTCTTCATGAAAACGAATACACCAAGGTAACGTTTTTAACACGATTTTCACACCCTTCGTAATGTCTTATACGCATGAATGTTGCACCATTATAAACATGTGTTCTCCTACTACAACGTGAAAGTTAAATAACAATAAAAAACCACGAAGATACCACAAGATCGACTAAAACATCACTACCGACCCAAGTTTCTATTTTCTTCATGCAAATATAACATTTTAACGCAATTTATACACCGCTTCAGCTGTCTTATACACGCTGATTTTCACACCATTTTCAAGAGATGTATCAGTACTAAGAGGTAAAAGTCCAAAACCAAGAAAAATTATCATCTTTTCCCAAGAAAATTAACAACAAACAAGCCTATCCAACATTGTTTAAATAGTAGGATCGCGAAGAACTCGCGTCCTACAGGATGCGAGTTCTGTCTTTTTATTTATTTTTTTTGAAATTAAAGGATAACAAAAACCATGTCGGACTAAAGACGCGTCCTAGGGAAAGCGAGTTTGAGAATCGCGTCTTACAAGGCGTGAGTTACTTATATGGGCTGAATGAGAGGCATTTTTCCAAATATTATTGAAAGCGGGTATTTGGCCAAATAAATTCCCAATGCCCCTCGTAATTTACGCTAAAATGAAATTGACGAAGAAAAAATGCCCATAGTCAACCAAAATCAGATGTCCAGCCTGAAAAGGGAAGATGTCTCTGCAGACAGCACAACTTAACAAGACGATGAAAAATATCACCTTCAGCGGAAAGAAATCAACAAAAATGATGGATTCCCAGGAATCTGACATTTCTTGCCAGGTGGAACCTGAAGCTGAATTCCAGGTAATTATCACCACTTCTCTGTTTCATGAATGTTTATATCTCAGCTTTGTACAACTTTACCAAAGTTTAAACCAGATAAAAAAGAACATTCAGAAAGTTTAGATCTTAATTATTTGTCTTAGAATTTGATGAAGTGAAAGAGAAATTTGTTCACAGGATAATGCAGAAAACCCCATGGAACAAGTTTATAATGATGGAGATACATGTTTTAGCACGAGTTCTTCTTCTTCGGTCTCCCCCTCCATCTTTAGAACTCCTTTTCCTGGATTACAATTCCAGGAGCCTCAATTGGCTTCTATTGGCCCTTATCACTGCACCAAAAATCTCCCACTTCAGCAATACAAGTACTCCTTTCTTGACAATTTCATTTCTCGGACAAAAACCCTAGGCAAAGATTTACGCTTCTATGTCCAACAGATGATGTCTCGAGAATGGCGTGCAAGAAGATGTTACTCCGAGGATTTGTCGATGTCGAGTCCCGAATTCGTCGAAATGATGTTACTTGACGGTTGCTTCATAATGGAGATTCTGTGTCATTTTGGAGGCTCTGAAGATTGGGGTTTGAGTTTCCCTATTGAGCCATGGCAGCTCCCCATATTGGTTCAAGACCTGCTCATTCTAGAGAACCAAATTCCTTTCTTTGTTTTGGTGATGTTGTTCGAGTCATTGGAGGTCCAGAGCCAGAAAGGGACACCAGCAGTTTCTTTATGCACCATGGCCTTGAAGTTTTTCGATCTAGCCTTTCCTCGGTCGATGGATATCGGCTGCGAATTCGACCATTTGGAACCCCACCATTTACTTGACTTGTTTCTCCGGTCCATCCGCCCATCAGATCCAAGCCATTTCCATATGAAAACAATGGTCTTCCCAAATTTTGTTTACTCACTCCTGAAGAAAACCGACACGAGAAACCGAGCAGACATCTCACACAAAGCTGAGTATGTAACCAATCCAAAGTTAAAGGAAGTTCAACATGAACAACAATGTGATTCCCCACCTCCATTTCACTTAACAAAGAATTTCATTGAGCTCCAAGCATCTGGTATAAAGTTGAGGCCGAGAATCGATGCTAGGTTCACCAATATTGTTTTCAATAATGGGGTGCTTGCAATCCCATCCGTCACCATTGATGACCTCTTCATCGCCGTCCTTGTTAACTGCGTGGCCTTTGAGAATTGTTCTAAGGCAGGCTCCAAAGACTTGACTGCTTATGTCTGTTTCATGAGTAGGCTCATTAGACGTCCTACTGATGCAGAGTTGCTATGTTCAAATGGAATTATCTCAGCATTTTCCCACAATGACAAAAAAGTTGTAGAATCTTTCCATTTCCTCTGGATGAATGTTTCCGATCTCCGAATTCAACATTCCTATCTTTCCGAGAGATTGAAGGAACTAGAATGCTACTATACAAGATATGGAAAAACTTGGTGGCGGCGCAGTTTCATGTCGAGATATTGGACAACATTATTCTTCTGTACCACAAACCTGTTGTTTGCTTTCAACTGTTTAAGATCGGGTGTTAATCTGATGATCCATTTCGTACAAGCCAAATTTAATGGCATGTATCCAGACTTTGAGGGTGATATCACATGTCCTCAAGACCATAGCTCTTTTATCTGTGATTCTGTTTTCGGTATCGGTGGGTTTGCGTATAACAGAATAAGAGGGCGTGTAATATCTGTAGACTTGAGCTTTGGCAAGTTCATGGCCTTCTTTTTCCTCAATGTGGTCATTGTTATTATAATGTTCATAGCTGGTAGCATCCCTGCACCAATACTCACAATTGACGAGCAAGTTGTCGAGGTTGAAGATTCGGTCACAGTCGATGAGCAGGTTGAATATTCGGTAATAGAGGGTGAAGATCAACACATAGAGGTTGAAGATTCAACGGTAACCGGGGACAAAACAGAGATGACAGTGGATTGTGTGAGCACGAATATAGTCGAGGAGTATTATGATGAGGCATGGTTAATAATATTAGGACATAAAGGGTTTAGCGTGCTGTTTTCGGCCTTGAAAGTCGTATGAACCAGTGTAATCATTTTGTAGTTATATGTGAATTTCGTCTTCAATGGCATTCGTGTTTCCTATCTCTTTGTGTGAGTTTGGTTAACCGTGGCAAATAGTTAGATACTTAAGAGTCCGTTCGACGCAGTTTCTAGAAAAAAAATAGTTGCCGAACAGAAAAGATCCACCAAACACTTTGTTTTGCATTTTTTCCACCGTGTTTTTTTTTATCTAATTTTGATTTTAGATGCCCGTTTTAAAAAAGCTGAAATATTTTACTTCTCTCAAACTTGAATTTTTCCAGTTTCGCGGAGCCTTATACTTTAAGAACTTAGAACATTCAAAATTGTTAAAAATTTACTAATTAGTTTAGTGCTTAAAGTTGTTCATCTTATCTTATCTCATCTTGTATAAGTTTAAATCTTCGTGTTTGTTAACACCTATTTTATCTAGCCTCCTTTTATTTGATTTTTGTATAAGGAAAAAATTAAAAAAAACGTGTAAACTCAAAAAAAAAAAGCCAGTCCATTTCAATATTCATGTACAATAAGCCCAATTTAACCCTAAAATTGAAAACCTTAGAGCCTAATATTTCTCCCATGAGTAGCTATCCTTCTTACCGTCTGATCAAATTCGATCTAACGGTCCAAATAGCGCTAAAAAAATTCTAGCTCTTAGCGCCGCATGCCTCATCACCGTCAGATTGGAAAAAGATCCAACAGCTCGGATCATTTGGAGCATGTTCACTCGAATCCCCACTCGCGCGTGGCCGACATACGCTTGACGCTGCAGCTTCCTCAGCTTTTCAGCTTCGCCGCCATCATCGTGACCGCCACCGGTTGCCGTTCTCCGCTGCCTTCACCTATTTCCCTTGGCCGGTCGTGGCATGCAAGCAAACAAAAGGGGTTAAAAGTCGAATGAAAACAAAAAGGAAGGAAATTCACATCTGAATCAAACAAATCGGGCAAGAATCAACTACAAACCGGACAAGAATCGAAGCCAAATCAAGTAAGGAGATATTTTAGATTCTAGGGTTTTCAATTGTAATTCGGGAAGGAAATTGTTCTCTTGTTTTTACACATGTAAATGGCTATAAAAAGCCCTAAACCCTAAACCCGGATCTAAAACTTTATTCGGTTCTACATGGCCACCTGTAGTGGAAAACTGTGCAAAGATGACACCAACACCCTTAACCTTGAGTACAGATTTTGAAGCAATGGCGGCTAGCCTCTGCGACCGAGATTGGAAACAAAGAACTACTTTTCCTCTTGCTAAAGTGGCATTCAGAGTTTCCAAATCACAACTTCCGGCACTGGTTCCATCAAAATCAGAGGCTGCAATATCTGCTCCATATACAATAGGATGAAACTTGTTCACATCCCTTCCCGTATAGAAAGACTGGCCCACTAGAGTTTGGTTGTTCCCCAGGGTGATCACTACAGGGAAATCTCGATCAATGGTGCTTGCAGCAACTCTTATAACCCAAGGAGCTGTATTAATTACACTTTCTGGATAAGGACCAGAGTTGCCTGCAGAGCATACAACAGATATTCCTCTTGCTACAGCATGGAAGGAACCAATAGCCACTGCATCATCAACATAAGTGGAAAGTGGAGGTGGTGAGCCCAAAGATGCCGAAATAATATCGACGCCGTTATAGATATCATCGTCAAATGCTGCAAGAAGGTCAGCTGAGCTACAGCCACCAGTAGCCCAACAAACTTTGTAGATAGCTAACCACGATGAAGGAGCACCTCCTCTGGCTAATCCTTGGGCTAGTCCCCTAACGTTTGCATTTTTGACTAGAGCATCACATGCAGTAGATGAGGTGTGAGTACCATGGCCCGAAGCATCTCGAGGAGACAAGAACTCAACCCCATCACTTGGGTCAAGCTTTCCAAATTCAGCTTCATACCCTTTAATGTACCAACGCGCACCTATAATTTTCCTATTGCAATGCGAGCGGTTAAATCCACTTCCTTCCTGGCATATCCCTTTCCATCGAGATGGAAACTTTCTCATGTCGTTATCGTTGAAGCTTTCAGACTCTGGCCATATACCAGTATCCATGACACCAATAATAGTCCCCAAGCCTGAATGGCCTTTTGAAAGAATGCCATCCACAATCTGAGGCCTAACTTGCAGGAAATCCCAGCTTCTAGTGGTGTGCACATTTAAGATTCGATTTGGAACTTGCAGGAAATCCATTTAAGACTCTGGGGACATCTGCAATAAGCTTGGCTTGAGACTGACTGAGGACTGCTGCAAACCCTGAAAACCCATGTTTGTAGCTGTATAAAATAGATTCCTTGGCAGATTCTTGGCTTCCAAGAATATCTGCAAGAATCTGATGATGAGAATCCTTCACTAGATTTGGCTCATCAGTGTGTCTCTCCCCCATATACACAATATAAACATTGCTTGAAGCAAGCCCGAGAAGAAACAAAGAACATAAGAAAGCAAGCACAAAATCACATGGCCATGAAGAAGGGAAAGAAGCCATTAAGAGAGAGAGACCTGGAGGGGGAATAGTGATAATCAAAGACAAAGGCAATGGGAGAAGATTAGAGAAATAATATCGGAACTTGTATTGTCACACCAAATCACAGGTGTCGAGACAAGTGAAAGACCAAGTTCTGTAAGTAGAGATTTTACCCACATAGCTTAACACATGGCATTTGCCAAACTCCTGAACCCAGCTTCAGTTGATGAACGTGAAACAACTCCCTATTTTTTAGAACTCCACGCCACAAGATTACCTCCAAGATATATGCAGTGCCCTGCTGTTGAACGCCTATCATCTGGACTAGTTCCCCAGTCTGAATCAGAATATCCCACTATAGTAGTGAGTGCAGGTGACATACTAAAGAACAAGCCATGATACATAGTACCTTTTAGGTATTTGACAATTCTTCTAACAGCCTTCCAGTGCTTCTCTAAGGGTGACTGCATGTATTGGCTGACTTCATTCACTGCAAACTGCACATCTGGCCTTGTTGTGCACACATGTTGCAATGTGCCTACAATCTGCCTATATAAAGTTTCATCTGAGCATGGACTCCCACCAGTAGCAGACAACTGAGGTATGGTAACCATAAGTGTAGGTGCTGGATTGGCATCTGACATCTTTATTTTATCAAGAAGTTCCAGAATATGTTTCTTCTGACTCAAAATTATACCTTGTTCAATACATTGAACAGTCATGCCTAGGAAGAAATCCAAATTTCCCAGAGAAGCTTAGGGTTTACCTTGTAGATGATCTCAAGTTCAAGGAGTCATTAGCAGATGCTTCACTATACTTTCGGGATTCAGGTGATCACAAAGTGTATATCATGGTGTTGTAGCGACGTTTTTTGGAAACTCGAAGGGTTCGGGGTTTCCCGCTTTATTTGAAGATATTTTATTAAAAGGAGAATTCTTTTAAAAAACGTGCTTTTAAAATAAAACTAGAGTCGCCACCGGACACTTGGGTAAGGTAGACTGGACACCGGAAAACAAAACTAGAGATTCTAGGGCTCGGGAGCCGGTTACACACGGGAAAGGGTGAGCACTCCTGTTACGCCCAAAAATTGATACCAAAATTATTACTGCCTTGATTAATGTTGGAAATTGCGAATTTAAAGTGACGATTTAATTGAAATTTGGTTATGAAGACGAGTATATTTTAAGGGTCCTAATATTCGAGAATGAACGTCTGAACCACCACCACTACGACTGGTATTGACCTCGTTCATTCACGAATACATGGGCACCACACTACAATTAGTATTCCGATATGCAAGGAATTAATAACAATTTAAGTAAGCATGTATGGCCCAAACTAAAAAACTAAGCAAATTAAGCCCAAAAACAAAAAGGCCCTAAACAACCTAGCTAGGTCAAAAACCAAGACTTACTATAAGCAAACATATATATTATAAAAAATACGATGTAAAAGTATATTTTAAACTTTAAAAATCTACAAATATTACAACTCTTATAAAATTATATGTATTCTATACTTCCAGAAAAATATATGTTATTATTAAAGGAAAGTTATATACATATCGTAATCTTTTCATGAAATTATATAAAAAATTGCGTTTAAAGAAAACCATGTTTACAAAAGATGTAAATGATTCTTTTTTAAACCATATATTACATACTAAAAGTCCATTATATGTTCATAGGAAACTATATTATGTATATATCTAAAATTATAAATATTGTATATATTCTACATATTATACATTTCAAAATCATTTATTATATATATTTATAAGAACTACAAAAAAATCATATACTATATTAAAAAACTACTATTATATATTAATGGGTTGTGTATTATACAAACTAAGAAAAAATTGCGTTACATAATATGTATATAAATATACTATAGCCACTATATTATATACTAATATATATGTACATATATCGAAAGAAAACTATATACATTAATGTAATCACTCATTTTTATCTGGTCTGTAAATACATATTAGTATAATTATTAGTATATTAGTGTTGCATGTTATATTATATTATATTATATTATGTTATATGTTTATTATGTGCATGTTTTATTAATATATGTAAAGTGTGTAGTGTGTGCATGTATATTATAAACTATGTATGTATACGTATTAACAGTGTATGTGTGTCACGCATGTATCTATAGTAAGTACGAGCGTATTTGTTTTTACGGATGATGTGTGTAGATGTTATGGTAATTATGTGTATGATTATATATGTATGTATGCTAGTACGTTATATTAATTAATGTTTGCATAGGTATATACGTATGTATTATCGTATGTATATTATTATTACTAATTGTTTTTATTACTAATATTAATATTATTGAGCTAATATAAAATGAAATCCAAAAAAACATGTTAAACCCAAATGAATAAATTGCCAGTCCAAGTCCATTACAAGTCTGAAGTCTAATATTATTACAAGGCCCGGTTGGCCCAAACCCAAAGCCCTATTTAATTCTAATTATTTTTGTGCAGATAACTATGGGCCGTTGGATCAAGATCTGATCCAACGGCCACAATCAAGCAGGGACAAAATATCTAGCCGGCCGCGTGCACTACACGTCTGGACGGTTCGAGTGCCACGCGCGCGTGCGGTCCACGCGCGGACTCTTCGATATCCCACACGTGCGTGAGCCCCACGCGCTATAACTCCTCGACTGCTGAGCCCCACGTGTCACGATCTGGAGCCGTTTCACCGATCGATGTTTCATCTAGGCCGTTCGTCCTTCAAGCCAGCCCGACCGTTAGATCAGATCTGATACAACGGCCGAGAACGCCTCTGGCCGAAGACAGAACCCCCACACCGCCACCATGCTTCCACCATGCCGGTCTCCAACCACCGCGCTCAGACATATCAAAACACAAGAAAAGAAATATTATGTCAGTATCAGTCCAGATCTGAAAATAGATATGATATTACTTGTACCAAACCAAAAGACAGGCATATATGTATGAAAAAAACAATTTGTAAGGCAGCCAAGTTGTAATCGAAAAGAAAAAAATACAAAAAACAGTCTTCAGTGGTAATACTCTTCTCTTTTCTTACTTTGTTGCATGCATACAAAAAAAATATACGTAGTAAATAAAAAAGGAGAGAGGTTTAGAGTCGTTACCCTCGATCGTCTGTGGATCTCCCCTCACCAGTGATAAGCCTCTTCGGCTTTCCCAAGCCGAATATGGTGAACTGAAAGGAGTGGGAGGCCTTTTTTGGTTTCGTTTTGGGTTGAATACAAAAAGGGGGGTTTTTTTCGTTTTGTATTTCTTAGATCTAGGACGAATAGAGGCTTTTTCTCCGAATCCAAGTTCGGATTCGTGTCGAGGGTAAGGTAAGGTTCATTTTGGTGTATTTTTTGGGGCTCGCCTGCGTCGGCTAGCGGCGGCCGGCGGCGGAGAAGACTTATTACGGGTGCTAAGCACTTCAGAGTAACTTCATAAAAACTCATGCATGGTTTGAGTATACAGACTTATTACGGGTTTGAGTATACAGACTTATTACGGGTGCTAAGCACTTCAGAGTAACTTCATAAAAACTCAATGAGGGATATATTGTATACTCCGGTAAGTATGCAGAAGCACTTCAGTGCTAAGCACTCCCGATAGAGTGCAAATAATATACATACTCAAGATAGGTTGGGTATGGGGGATGACTTGTGTACATAGAATCTCTTAATTCGATACCTTGGGCTAAGTAAACTGAATTGAAATAAAAAAAATAGAATGATAAGCTTGAAAGCTTGCAGACAGAGTTGGAAAAAGGTATTGGTAAGCATTGAAACTTACGGATGGAAATGGCACCAATATTGGTAAGATCTAATCTTATCACTTTGATATACATATATGCTATTACATATATAATTATGTTAATGAGCATGTAATGGTAAGGTGATCATATATATTATTAATAATTAATAATTAATATTGAGATTGATATTAAGACAATTGCACTTAAATTTGAATTATTGCCTCACTAAGTAAATACTTAGCGTGTAACTGTTTTACACTTAGGAAATAAGAAATGTTGGAGTAAGGAGCATATACGGGCATCATCAATCAATAACAGGTACATCGGTATCAGTAAGATATCTTTTGATACTGTTTGATATTTACTAGTTGGCATGTATATTAAAAGGGTATGCATGCTCTGATAGAATTTGTATTTTATTTGGTATCTGGATGAATTTTAAATCATGCAGTTTTTAGGCAATTTTATTAATTATATAAAGACAAATTAAATTATGGTTAATTATATAAAGACAATTTTAAATCATGCAGTTCCATTTTATTTACCGTTGCTTTTATTATTATTTATGGTTAACTATTCCATATGTTATTGAATAGGCAACACACAAGGTTCACGAAGTTGAGGAGCTGCTGGAAGAGTTGCGTGTACGAAATCCAGTTGGATATGGCTATCTTCTTGAAATCTCGAGGGAGAAATGGTTACGATGTTATGATGAGGGTCACCGATATGGTCACATGACGACAAACTTAGCTAGGGAAATTAATTTGTCTCTGAAGGGAACACGTCATTTGCCTATCACATCCGTTATGAAGGCGACATATTATCGACTGGCTACCCTTTTTGCAACCCTCGAAAAACAAACTACGAACTAGATGGCAGGTGGCCACATGTTTTATCCAAATCTCCAGCGAAAATTTCAAATATACCGTCAGCACATAAACACGATGAGTGCTATATCCTTCTCTCGGTATGAATATCGCTTCACGGTAACTCAATTTTCGCGACCGCTGGAAGGAATTATACAGTACGACTACGTTGTTAATCTAAAAGAGCGAAGATGTGATTGCGGAGTCTTCCAAACATTCAAGTACCCGTGCGCGCATGTCTTCGCTGCATGTGCATCCGTTCATTTGGACGCAATGACACTCATTGATCTTGTATACCAACTTGGAAACAACGGTGATCGTGATATGGTTGATAATAAACCAAAGATATGGCCAAATGAATCCCTGTAATGCAACAAAAAGGTCGCCCAAAGTCAAGTAGGATTCACTCTGCCGAGGATATGGTTCTTAGAAAACGGACCGACCAACCAAAGCTGTGCAGCAATTGTAGGAACCCTGGACACGACATCAGAAAATGTCCTTATAGGATCCGCCCTCGAATAAATTAACTGTAATTGTAAGTTCAATGTGTTAATCATAAATAACATTATCAACCTTCCTATATATGTTACCTCCGTACAATCGTAAACATGTGTTCTCCTCGTAAACATGTGTTCTCGTACTCCTAGGTGAAAGTTAAATAACAAAAAAATCAGAACTTACCACAAAATCAACTAAAAGATGACTATCGACCCATGTTTCCATTTTCTTCATGAAAACGAATACACCAAGGTAACGTTTTTAACACGATTTTCACACCCTTCAGAATGTCTTATACGTACAGAATGTTGCACCATTATAAACATGTGTTCTCCTACTACAACGTGAAAGTTAAATAACAATAAAAAACCACGAAGATACCACAAGATCGACTAAAACATCACTACCGACCCAAGTTTCTATTTTCTTCATGCAAATATAACATTTTAACGCAATTTATACACCGCTTCAGCTGTCTTATACACGCTGATTTTCACACCATTTTCAAGAGATGTATCAGTACTAAGAGGTAAAAGTCCAAAACCAAGAAAAATTATCATCTTTTCCCAAGAAAATTAACAACAAACAAGCCTATCCAACATTGTTTAAATAGTAGGATCGCGAAGAACTCGCGTCCTACAGGATGCGAGTTCTGTCTTTTTATTTATTTTTTTTGAAATTAAAGGATAACAAAAACCATGTCGGACTAAAGACGCGTCCTAGGGAAAGCGAGTTTGAGAATCGCGTCTTACAAGGCGCGAGTTACCCTTATGTGGGGCTGAATGAGAGGCATTTTTCCAAATATTATTGAAAGCGGGTATTTGGCCAAATAAATTCCCAATGCCCCTCGTAATTTACGCTAAAATGAAATTGACGAAGAAAAAATGCCCATAGTCAACCAAAATCAGATGTCCAGCCTGAAAAGGGAAGATGTCTCTGCAGACACAGCACAACTTAACAAGACGATGAAAAATATCACCTTCAGCGGAAAGAAATCAACAAAAATGATGGATTCCCAGGAATCTGACATTTCTTGCCAGGTGGAACCTGAAGCTGAATTCCAGGTAATTATCACCACTTCTCTGTTTCATGAATGTTTATATCTCAGCTTTGTACAACTTTACCAAAGTTTAAACCAGATAAAAAAGAACATTCAGAAAGTTTAGATCTTAATTATTTGTCTTAGAATTTGATGAAGTGAAAGAGAAATTTGTTCACAGGATAATGCAGAAAACCCCATGGAACAAGTTTATAATGATGGAGATACATGTTTTAGCACGAGTTCTTCTTCTTCGATCTCCCCCTCCATCTTTAGAACTCCTTTTCCTGGATTACAATTCCAGGAGCCTCAATTGGCTTCTATTGGCCCTTATCACTGCACCAAAAATCTCCCACTTCAGCAATACAAGTACTCCTTTCTTGACAATTTCATTTCTCGGACAAAAACCCTAGGCAAAGATTTACGCTTCTATGTCCAACAGATGATGTCTCGAGAATGGCGTGCAAGAAGATGTTACTCCGAGGATTTGTCGATGTCGAGTCCCGAATTCGTCGAAATGATGTTACTTGACGGTTGCTTCATAATGGAGATTCTGTGTCATTTTGGAGGCTCTGAAGATTGGGGTTTGAGTTTCCCTATTGAGCCATGGCAGCTCCCCATATTGGTTCAAGACCTGCTCATTCTAGAGAACCAAATTCCTTTCTTTGTTTTGGTGATGTTGTTCGAGTCATTGGAGGTCCAGAGCCAGAAAGGGACACCAGCAGTTTCTTTATGCACCATGGCCTTGAAGTTTTTCGATCTAGCCTTTCCTCGGTCGATGGATATCGGCTGCGAATTTGACCATTTGGAACCCCACCATTTACTTGACTTGTTTCTCCGGTCCATCCGCCCATCAGATCCAAGCCATTTCCATATGAAAACAATGGTCTTCCCAAATTTTGTTTACTCACTCCTGAAGAAAACCGACGCGAGAAACCGAGCAGACATCTCACACAAAGCTGAGTATGTAACCAATCCAAAGTTAAAGGAAGTTCAACATGAACAACAATGTGATTCCCCACCTCCATTTCACTTAACAAAGAATTTCATTGAGCTCCAAGCATCTGGTATAAAGTTGAGGCCGAGAATCGATGCTAGGTTCACCGATATTGTTTTCAATAACGGGGTGCTTGAAATCCCATCCGTCACCATTGATGACCTCTTCATCGCCGTCCTTGTTAACTGCGTGGCCTTTGAGAATTGTTCTAAGGCAGGCTCCAAAGACTTGACTGCTTATGTCTGTTTCATGAGTAGGCTCATTAGACGTCCTACTGATGCAGAGTTGCTATGTTCAAATGGAATTATCTCAGCATTTTCCCACAATGACAAAAAAGTTGTAGAATCTTTCCATTTCCTCTGGATGAATGTTTCCGATCTCCGAATTCAACATTCCTATCTTTCCGAGAGATTGAAGGAACTAGAATGCTACTATACAAGATATGGAAAAACTTGGTGGCGGCGCAGTTTCATGTCGAGATATTGGACAACATTATTCTTCTGTACCACAAACCTGTTGTTTGCTTTCAACTGTTTAAGATCGGGTGTTAATCTGATGATCCATTTCGTACAAGCCAAATTTAATGGCATATATCCAGACTTTGAGGGTGATATCACATGTCCTCAAAACCATAGCTCTTTTATCTGTGATTCTGTTTTCGGTATCGGTGGGTTTGCGTATAACAGAATAAGAGTGCGTGTAATATCTGTAGACTTGAGCTTTGGCAAGTTCATGGCCTTCTTTTTCCTCAATGTGGTCATTGTTATTATAATGTTCATAGCTGGTAGCATCCCTGCACCAATACTCGCAATTGACGAGCAAGTTGTCGAGGTTGAAGATTCGGTCACAGTCGATGAGCAGGTTGAATATTCGGTAATAGACGGTGAAGATCAACACATAGAGGTTGAAGATTCAACGGTAACCGGGGACAAAACAGAGATGACAGTGGATTGTGTGAGCACGAATATAGTCGAGGAGTATTATGATGAGGCATGGTTAATAATATTAGGACATAAAGGGTTTAACGTGCTGTTTTCGGCCTTGAAAGTCGTATGAACCAGTGTAATCATTTTGTAGTTATATGTGAATTTCGTCTTCGATGGCATTCGTGTTTCCTATCTCTTTGTGTGAGTTTCGTTAACCGTGGCAAATAGTTAGATACTTAGTCTGTTCGACGCAGTTTCTAGAAAAAAATAGTTGCCGAACAGAAAAGATCCACCAAACACTCTGATTTGCATTTTTTCCACCGTGTTTTTTTATCTGATTTTGATTTTAGACGCCCTTTTTTAAAAAGCTGAAATATTTTATTTCTCTCAAACTTGAATTTTTCTAGCTTCGCGGAGCGGAGCCTTATACTTTAAGAACTTAGAACATTCAAAATTGTTAAAAATTCACTAATTAGTTTAGTGCTTAAAGTTGTTCATCTCATCTTGTATAAGTTTAAATCTTCGTGTTTGTTAACACCTATTTTATCTGGCCTCCTTTTATTTGATTTTTGTATAAGGAAAAAAATTAAAAAAAAAACATGTGTAAACCCAAAAAAAAAGCCAGTCCATTTCAATATTCATGTACAATAAGCCCAATTTGACCCTAAAATTGAAAACCCTAGAGCCTAATGTTTCTCCCATGAGTAGCCATCCTCCTTATCGTCGGATCAAATTCGATCTAACGGTCCAAATAGCGCCAAAAAAATGCTAGCCCCAGCTCTTAGCGCCGCATGCCTCATCACCGTCAGATTGGAGAAAGATCCAACAGCCCGGATCACTTGGAGCATGTTCACTCGAATCCCCACTCGTGCGTGGCCGACATGCGCTTGACGCTGCAGCTTCCTCAGCTTTTCAGCTTCGCCGCCATCATCGTGACCGCCACCGGTTGCCGTTCTCCGCTGCCTTCACCTATTTCCCTTGGCCGGTCGTGGCATGCAAGCAAACAAAAGGGGTTAAAATTCGAATGAAAACAAAAAGGAAGGAATTTCACATCTAAATCAAACAAACTGGGCAAGAATCAACTACAAACCGGACAAGAATCGAAGCCAAATCAAATAAGGAGATATTTTAGATTCTAGGGTTTTCAATTGTAATTCGGGAAGGAAATTGTTCTCTTGTTTTTACACATGTAAATGGCTATAAAAAGCCCTAAACCCTAAACCCGGATCTAAAACTTTATTCGGTTCTACATGGCCACCTCCATAATCAAATGGGTCAGCTTGCTTGTGGGGTGCTCCCTCAGCCACTGTATTTTGGCCATATTCATCCTTCATAGAAGCAGTTGTTACTAGTGCAAACTTAATTGCTGCAGGGCTCCATTTTGGATGAATTCCCTTGAGAAGTGCAACAATGCCAGATATATGGGGACAAGCCATGGAAGTTCCTTCAACATTGATGGTGAAAGGGAACTTGGTCCTCGTGATGAAAAATACGCTATTTCTGGGGCTAGCTGTTGTCCGGTAACTGTCTTCGAGAAACTGAACTTGACTACTGGATTTCATTTTGCTGCCATGTAAGTCAGCAGAGATGTCCCAGCTGCAAAGTCCACTTGGACACAGGGAAAACTCCATGGACAAGAGACATCCTTGGTGGGAAACTGTGCAAAGATGACACCAACACCCTTAACCTTGAGTATAGATTTTGAAGCAATGGTGGCTAGCCTCTGCGACCGAGAATGGAAACAAAGAACTACTTTTCCTCTTGCTAAAGTGGCATTCAGAGTTTCCAAATCACAACTTCCGGCACTGGTTCCATCAGAATCAGAGGCTGCAATATCTGCTCCATATACAATAGGATGAAACTTGTTCACATCCCTTCCCGTATAGAAAGACTGGCCCACTAGAGTTTGGTTGTTCCCCAGGGTGATCACTGCAGGGAAATCTCGATCAATGGTGCTTGCAGCAACTCTTATAACCCAAGGAGCTGTATTAATTACACTTTCTGGATAAGGACCAGAGTTGCCTGCAGAGCATGGAAGGAACCAATAGCCACTGCATCATCAACATAAGTGGAAAGTGGAGGTGGTGAGCCCAAAGATGCCGAAATAATATCGACGCCGTTATAGATATCATCGTCAAATGCTGCAAGGTCAGCTGAGCTACAGCCACCCGTAGCCCAACAAACTTTGTAGATAGCTAACCACGATGAAGGAGCACCTCCTCTGGCTAATCCTTGGGCTAGTCCCCTAATGTTTGCATTTTTGACTAGAGCACCACATGCAGTAGATGAGGTGTGAGTACCATGGCCCGAAGCATCTCGAGGAGACAAGAACTCAACCCCATCACTTGGGTCAAGCTTTCCAAATTCAGCTTCATACCCTTTAATGTACCATCGCGCACCTATAATTTTCCTATTGCAATGCGAGCGGTTAAATCCATTTCCTTCCTGGCATATCCCTTTCCATCGAGATGGAAACTTTCTCATGCTGTTATCGTTGAAGCTTTCAGACTCTGGCCATATACCAGTATCCATGACACCAATAATAGTCCCCAAGCCTGAATGGCCTTTTAAAAGAATGCCATCCACAATCTGAGGCCTAACTTGAAGGAAATCCCAGCTTCTAGTGGTGTGCACATTTAAGATTCGATTTGGAGCTTGCAGGAAATCCATTTAAGACTCTGGGGACATCTGCAATAAGCTTGGCTTGAGACTGACTGAGGACTTCTGCAAACCCTGAAAACCCATGTTTGTAGCTGTATAAAATCGATTCCTTGGCAGATTCTTGGCTTCCAAGAATATCTGCAAGAATCTGATGATGAGAATCCTTCACTAGATTTGGCTCATCAGTGTGTCTCTCCCCCATATACGCAATATAAACATTGCTTGAAGCAAGCCTGAGAAGAAACAAAGAACATAAGAAAGCAAGCACAAAATCACATGGCCATGAAGAAGGGAAAGAAGCCATTAAGAGAGAGAGACCTGGAGGGGGAATAGTGATAATCAAAGACAAAGGCAATGGGAGAAGATTAGAGAAATAATATCGGAACTTGTATTGTCACACCAAATCACAGGTGTCGAGACAAGTGAAAGACCAAGTTCTGTAAGTAGAGATTTTACCCACATAGCTTCACACATGGCATTTGCCAAACTCCTGAACTCAGCTTCAGTTGATGAACGTGAAACAACTCCCTGTTTTTTAGAACTCCGCGCCACAAGATTACCTCCAAGATATATGCAGTGCCCTGCTGTTGAACGCCTATCATCTGGACTAGTTCCCCAGTCTGAATCAGAATATCCCACTATAGTAGTGAGTGCAGGTGACATACTAAAGAACAAGCCATGATTCATAGTACCTTTTAGGTATTTGACAAATCTTCTAACAGCCTTTCAGTGCTTCTCTAAGGGTGACTGCATGTATTGGCTGGCTTCATTCACTGCAAACTGCACATCTGGCCTTGTTGTGCACACATGTTGCAATGTGCCTACAATCTGCCTATATAAAGTTTCATCTGAGCATGGACTCCCACCAGTAGCAGACAACTGAGGTATGGTAACCATAGGTGTAGGTGCTGGATTGGCATCTGACATCTTTATTTTATCAAGAAGTTCCAGAATATGTTTCCTCTGACTCAAAATTTACCTTGTAGATGATCTCAAGTTCAAGGAGTCATTAGCAGATGCTTCACTATACATTCGGGATTCAGGTGATCACAAAGTGTATATCTTGGTGTTGTAGCGACGTTTTCTGGAAACTCGTAGCGACGTTTTTAGAAACTCGATGCGGGGTTTCTCGCTTTATTTGAACATATTTTATTAAAAGGAGATTTTTTTAAAAAACGCGCTTTTAAAATAAAATTAAAGTCGCCACCAGTTACTTGGATAAGGTAGACTGGATATCGAAAAACAAAATCAGAAATTTTAGGACTCGGAAGCCGGTTACACACAGGGAAGGGTAAGCACCCCGTTACGCCCAAAAATTGTCACCACCGCCAACGGGTGCCTCTCGCCGCCCTCTTTCTTTCCCGCGGTTTAGATCTCCCAGAAAGCCATTCGATCTCGATGAAAATGGCCCAGAACCATTCGAATGCTTCTCGCCGGATCTCCTCCGTTTGCCGTTGGATCGTGATGAAAATGGAGTATGTTCTTTCCCACGTTCGGTAGGACGTTTCCACCATTGGGATCGTCGGTCAGTGTCCCCGATCGCCGGCAGAAGTTAACACCGAACGGTAAAACTTTCTCCCCTCTTTTTCTTTGTTGTATATTCGAAGTAAATAACACAAAAAAAAGAAGAAAAACTCAGAAAACCAATTCTCAAAGGCTTCTCTTTTTCATTTATTGTTGGATCCGAAAATCCCCCCCTTTACAATGGTTACTTTCTATTCCTTTTATCTTTGATTTTTTGTTTACATGAACAAGCAAAAATTAATTGAGATAACTGCTATTGCCTCTGATTTTCTTTCCTGAAATGGTTTACATTTGTTGCTTCAAGCTTGTAACTTGTCGTTTCTATGCTTCTTCTGATATTTCCCTGTCTTTTTCGCATGCATGCCACTGGTTGCCTGTATTGAGATTGAGACTGGAGAGGCACGAGCGCGTGGAGGAGCCGATCGGTCAGGCGCGTGGAAGGTGAATGGTCAGCGCGTTGGGAATCTGATCGGCCCTTCTTGATTCTATTTAGATCGCTGTATTAGATCTGATCCAACGGTCGGATCTTGACTGCGGCAGAAAATTAAAGGAACATTATATTAGTCTTTTAGGGTTTTTATGTTTAACTATTTTAGGGCCTAATGGGCTATGTAACATGTATTAATTTTTTGAGTTTTTTTAATGTAAATGGACTTTGACTGATATTTAAATTGACTCTTTATTTATGAAATATATTTGGGCTTATATATGAGCTTGTATTTAATATGGAACATTGGGTTTTTATTTATTAATTTGCTAGTCTTTTTTTATTTTTTTCATCTTTTAAATAACACTAATAATAATAATAATAATAATGATAATAAATGATAATAATAATAATAATAGAACATACATATAATATGCATACACGTATAAACAAACACTCAAACAACAAACAATAGTACATATTACATATACATATTGACATAAAGGCATATATTTGTCACACATATAACGAACAAATACTAATGGCATAAAATAACATATCTAATAATAATGGAGATAATAACAAAGATGGCATACATAATAACAGATAATACGACATAACAATAATAAGATCACGTAATATACTTAGTAATATTTAGGTTTTCTTTTCAAATGGATAACAACATAATAACAATATATAAATGCTTAACTAGAAAGGTACTAGTAGATAACTATTTTTTTTTGGGGTTTTAAAGTTCTAATAAAGTAAACAAAGCTCAATATGTATTTATATAGTATACAAGCCTATTATTGTAACAACAAAAAAGAAACGGATCCACCCCGGACAAAATTAGTGATTACAGCTGCCCCTTTTTGCTTATCCTTTTGGAACAAGAATAAAGCAAAAACCATAAGCACTAATTTTGTCTCACTTCCCTTTTTGGCGATTCCGAGCTTCGAGTTCTTCCCCTATAGAATTGTCCACCCTTCCTCTCCTAAAACCTAGGGTCATGAGTTCTCTCTCTATAGAACACTTTGATAGAATTTTGAGTTGCAGGTCTTTTCTACATAGGACTTGCATCTTTCTCTTGGATCTACGAGTTCTTCCTCTATAAAACCCTTCACTGTCGAGATCCTGTAGCTGAAGCCTTGGAGCCATAGGTTCTCTCTACATAGAACCCTTCTTCTTCCTTTGCAAATTTTTGAGTTACAGGTCCTTTCTATGTAGGACTTGCACTCCTCGGATCTACGAGTTCTTCCTCTATAGAATCCTTCACTGTCGAGATCTTGAAATTGAAGCCTTTGAGCCATAGGTTATTTCTACATAGAAACCTTCTTCTTCCTTGGCAATAATTTTGAGTTATAAGTCTTTTTCGCATAGGATTTGCCTCTTCTCCTCATTGGAATCTAGAGCTATGAATGTCTGCCTTCTTTGCCCCGAAGTTGTCGAGCTACGAGTATCTACCTTCTTCGCTCTGGAATCCTAACGTGGCGAGTTTGAAATCCTTCGCCTGAAATTATTTTTGAGTTTTCATTTTCTCATTTATTTCTCTTTTTAGGAGATATCCGACCTATCTTTCAAATGTTTAGATTTTCTTGGTCACTTCCTTCTCCTTGGTCCCTTGATCTCGACCTTTTTCTTGTTTTTCTCTTCTTTTTTCTTTGTAATGACGGTTCCTCCTCTTGCTTGGGTTCACCCTTTGTATCCCCTCTTTTCTTAGGTTCCTGACCAGGTTTTCACCTTGGAGATTTTCTTTTTCTATTTCTTTTTTCTCTTCTTCCTTTTCTCTTTTTCTCTTTTTTCCTCTTCCTTTTTTTCTTTTTTTTCTCTTTTTTTGTTTTTTTTTATTTTGTTTTTTTTTATTTTCTTTTTATTTTTTCTTCTTTTCTTTCTCTCTTATTCTCCTATTCTTTTTCTTTTTCTTTCTCTCTTTTTATATTTTTCTTTATTTTCTTTTTGTTTCTTTTGTTCCTTTTTTTTCTCTTTTCTTTTTACTTCTCTTTTCTTTTTCTTTTCCCGGGTGCCCTTCCAGGTTTTTTGCCCATTGATTTTGACATGATAGGCGTTTGTTGTCCTTTCTCGGCAGGTCTTGTCAACTTCGCACCCAATATCCTCTCATCTTAGCTTTGGCCTTTTCTCCACTGATATCTACCTCTCCAACGGGAAGTTATAGGTCAAGAGTTTTTCAATTCTTCGAATCTGTCAAAATGATCAAAATGATTTGGATGATGTAAGTTAGCATGCTTCTAACCTATGGATGTCTAACTAAATATGATGCATGAGTGGAGTCTTTTTAGAGACGTTGGAAAAATCCTTGCTTCTGGTCGGTCACCCCTAACTTCTACAGGTTTTGCATCTTTTTTGAGTCTTCATTTTTTTGTCTTGACAGGATATGGTTGGCTTATGCTGGTTTGTCGCCTCCTGAAGTCCCTCTTCGAAACACTGCCCCACTTAACTCGGGCTTCGTTATTTTCTCTTCATGACGAGTCTTCTTCATTCTCAACATTGGGGTGAACATAGGCCCCTAAACTTTTCTACTTTCATAGGGTCTAATCTTTATTTTCTTTATTGAACCTTACTCATTTGTTTTTCTTAAAAGGAGATACTGACCTGCGCTGGTCAAAAAAATGTAACACTTATTGTGTTGTCCATTCTTATCGCATTGCCCCCACTCAATCTTAGGATTCAATGTTTCTTTGTCTTGACTCATCATGGCCAGTTCTCTTCTATCTCAACATTAGGGGAATGACACGCCCTCAAGTCCCTAGGCTCCCTTTAAGTTTAATCTTCACTTTACCAAAGCTTCTTTGGCGAAGATTGACTTTACAACCTTGCACTTTACTGACATGCAGTCTTGTCATCCCAAAGGTGGTATCTTGATGTTGAGCTTCCAAAGATGTTTCTTATAGGTATTACTTGTCTTCCCTCAAGTCATAGGTATTCGCATTACACGAAAATGTCAGTCCACTTGTTCATTCCAATGTAAGAGACCTATGAGAATGATACAGATAAAATAATTTTATTATATTTTTTATTATTGCTATTATTATTTTTATTTTATTATTATTTTTTTAAAAAACATGGCAAGCATTGTTTACTGAAATCAAGCTTAGGTTTTTTTTCTTTTTAAAAAACAAACTAAGTGAAACTTTTGTTTAAAAGACCACGAATGTTATGGCAATACCTACACATGTGAAACCCTTACTGGCTATTAAGCTTCTGAGAGGAACAACTCTCATACCTAATTTCTACCCAATTTAAGGTGGCTATCTTTAACTTGCTATCTCACCGTCCCCATTTATCCCTCTTTTCTTATCTCAATCAAGCATTAGAAGCGTGGCAATCCCTGAAGAAAGGTTAACCCTGATAGGCGGGATATGATCTGAAGACGAATTCATCTAACTCAGACATCCATGCATGGTCAAAATGGTCTTTCACGGCTTGTAATGTAGACTATGGCTCATGGTTATGAAAGGAATGATATATAGGCCCAAACAAGTGTTTAAGGGTGGTGAAACCAAGGATCATTTCTTCTGACTGGAACTCTCAATTACATATTGTCTGATCTGGATATGCTCAGATGAAACATTATTTTTTCTTTTCTTTTTTGGATAGTTCTAGACTGCCCATTTTCGGGCTTTTTCCCTAGAGTTCATTTTCTTTCTTCTATCGTGGCTTCGGATCACCTTGCATCTTCACGCTATATTGATGTATACTTCCATTCAAAGGTGATCAATCTTTCAAGGCTGATTCATATGGATGGGGAACTCCTATAGCCCTTTCTCTATTTATCTCTTACCTATTTTTTCTATCTTTTTCTCTCTATTTTTTTACAACTGCACTATTCAACTTAGTGCTTTCACTTTCAACTTCTTTAACTTTTGCGCTGGTGATTTTCAACTTGATTTGGGTTATCTCTTTGAGCATAAACTTTTCTCTCTCTGTTTCCTTTTAATATTTATGTTGCTCAAACTGAGAATTGTATTCAAACGCATTTATTTTCCTTTATCGCCCTTTAATTCATGAGGCATCATCTTCATAACATAATCGGAATTCGCTATCACAAACTTTTATCTTATTTGCCCCCGGTGTAGGGGTGATCCTTGGTTTGGTTTGAATCAGAAAGAAACATTATCAGGCTCAAAAAGGGACAACGATGGATATTTTTCTTATTTTCTTTCTTTGTGAAGAGAAATGAAAGAATGTCAAATGTCCTCCCATTCATGGATATCAAACAGTCTTCAGGTGGTAGATTTTTAGGGTTATCACTTCATTTAAGGACCTTGAAAAACAATGCCTAAGAGGAAAATTCACTCAATGGGATCGGCCAATTATTCCTGAACACTAATTGTTGTTCCTCCCTTGGCCCAGATAGCATAGAAGGTGTTCTCATGTGTAGTGTCCTCACAACATTCAATTTTTAAATTTTGAACTAAAGTTGATCTTGCAGAAGATATATACATATATGTTTGGGAACTCAAAAGTAAGCTCATAATAAAAATGAATAAATAAAATGTTTAAAAGAAATCAAAGAATATAAAACGCTTGCCAGATGAAATGTTATTATAATTGTTTGTAGTGTCCTCAACGTGGTCATTGTTATTATAATGTTCATAGCTGGTAGCATCCCTGCACCAATACTCGCAATTGACGAGCAAGTTGTCGAGGTTGAAGATTTGGTCACAGTCGATGAGCATGTTGAATATTCGGTAATAGAGGGTGAAGATCAACACATAGAGGTTGAAGATTCAACGGTAACCGGGGACAAAACAGAGATGACAATGGATTGTGTGAGCACGAATATAGTCGAGGAGTATTATGATGAGGCATGGTTAATAATATTAGGACATAAAGGGTTTAGCGTGCTGTTTTCGGCCTTGAAAGTCGTATGAAGCAGTGTAATCATTTTGTAGTTATATTTGAATTTCGTCTTTAATGCCATTCGTGTTTCCTATCTCTTTGTGTGAGTTTGGTTAACCGTGGCAAATAGTTAGATACTTAAGAGTCCGTTCGACGCAGTTTCTAAAAAAAAATAGTTGCCGAACAGAAAAGATCCACTAAACACTCTGTTTTGCATTTTTTTCTACCGTGTTTTTTATCTGATTTTGATTTTACACGCCCGTTTTTAAAAAGCTGAAATATTTTACTTCTCTCAAACTTGAATTTTTCCAGCTTCGCGGAGCGGCGCCTTATACTTTAAGAACATTCAAAATTGTTAAAAATTCACTAATTAGTTTAGTGCTTAAAGTTGTTCATCTTATCTTATCTTGTATAAGTTTAAATCTTCGTGTTTGTTAACACCTATTTTATCTGACCTTCTTTTATTTAATTTTTGTATAAGGAAAAAAATTAAAAAAAAACATGTGTAAACCCAAAAAAAAGTCAGTCCATTTCAATATTCCTGTACAATAAGCCCAATTTGACCCTAAAATTGAAAACCCTAGAGCCTAATACTTCTCTCATGAGTAGCCATCATCCTTATCGTCGGATCAAATTCGATTTAACGGTCCAAATAGCGCCAAAAAAATCCTAGCCCCTAGCTCTTAGCGTCCCATGCCTCATCACCGTCAGATTGGAAAAAGATCCAACAACCCGGATCACTTGGAGCATGTTCACTCGAATCCCCACTCGCGCGTGGCCGACATGCGCTTGACGCTGCAGCTTCCTCAGCTTTTCAGCTTCGCGGCCATCATCGTGACCGCCACAGGTTGCCGTTCTCCGCTGCCTCCACCTATTTCCCTTGGCCGGTCGTGGCATGCAAGCAAACAAAAGGTGTTAAAATTCGAATGAAAACAAAAAGGAAGGAAATTCACATCTGAGTCAAACAATCGGGCAAGAATCAACTACAAACCGGACAAGAATCGAAGCCAAATCAAGCAAGGAGATATTTTAGATTCTAGGGTTTTCAATTGTAATTCGGGAAGGAAACTGTTCTCTTGTTTTTACACATGTAAATGGCTATAAAAAGCCCTAAACCCTAAACCCGGATCAAAAACTTTATTCGGTTCTACATGGCCACCTCCATAATTGTAATCACTCATTTTTACTTAAATATATTAATATTGCATGTATATTTATTATATGAATGGTACTAATTTAAGGTATGTGTATGTATAAGCTATGTATACGTATTAGGGGGTATGTATGTCACGTATGTATCTAGGGTATAAGCGTATGTAGATGTCATGTTAATTATACGTATGATTATACGTACGTATACTAGAATAGTATATTAATTAATGATCGTATAATATAAGTATATATTTTCGTATGTATCGCTGTTATAAGTATACTATTATTATTATTGGGCTAGTAAAATGAAAAATTAAATATATATTAAATCCAAATAAATAAAATCCAAGTCCAATTACAAATCCAATTACAAGGCCCGTTTGGCCCAAATCTGAATCCTATCTATTACAAATGTAGGGTAGCGTGGGCGTTGGATCAAGATCCGATCCAACGCCACGATGCAATGGAAGTCAAAAATATATCGCCGGCGCGCGTGCTCCACACGTATGGACCGTTCGAGTGCCACGCGGCGTGTAGATCACGCGCAGACGCTTTAATGTCCCGCGCGCGTAAGATCCACAGCGTTCGACTCCTCATTCGCGGAGCTCCATGTGGCGAAATCGAAGCCGTTTCATCGATCGAGGCTTCATCCAGCCGATCGTTCTTCAAGCCATCTCGACCGTTAGATCGGATCCGATCTAACGGCCGAAAAAATGTGTCCGCCTGGCGAAATCGGCCACATCGCCACCCGCGCCGATATTGATCCCCTGCTCGTTGATTATGCCAAAGACAACAAGCAAATGTGTCGATCGGAAAAGAAGATACAAGTTGCAACCAAATACAGAGGCAGTGATATATATGAAACGAGGCTGTTGTAACGGGAGGAAGGAGCGAGCAATTTTTAGGAGCCAGCAATTTTTAGGGACAAGCAAGAAAAAAACAGAGAGAGTAGTAACAAAAAAAAAAACAGAAAGCTTGTAAAAAACCGTAAACTTGTAACCAGTCAAGATAATCAAAAAGCGATCACGGTGGTAATTTTTGTCTCTTTTTCTTACTGTTTCCTTTGCATGCATATCTGAAGTACAAAAAAATAAAAGAAAACAAGTAAAAAGTCTTACGGCTTTGTCCGTGGGTCTTCCCTTCCTCTCTGTGACAAGCCTTTCGGCTTCTACAAGCAGATCTGGTGAACAAAAGGAGGGGAAGACCTTTGCGGTTTTTCGTTTGGTCAAAAAAATATATATTTTCGGGTTCATATTTCTTAGATCTAGGGTAAATAAAGGGGATCCTCTGAATCCAACCATGGATTCATATTGAGGATGACAAGAGGAAGGTTTTGGTGTATTTTGGGAGTCCACCGCGCCGGTTAGGCGGCCGGGCGGCGGAGAATACTGGCGGTCGGCCGCCGGATTCGGGTTTCTCAAGAACATTTGAGAGAAAAGATGAAGCGTTGGATATTTGAGAAATCGAAGAATGAAACGAAAATGGGGAAAACTTGGTTTGGTCTCGAAAATAGCCCTTATATAGATGTTATTATTTTACTAAATGGGTAAATTACACACTTAATCCCACCGCGTTTTCAATATTTTCATTTTTGTCTTGCCGCATGGTATAACTACTGATCCCAGTCCCTCCGAGTTTCCAAAAAGTCACAATTTAGTCACTAAATTACACACGATCACTCACGAATGGTAAAATTACGCCTTAATCACCCCGCGTTTTTGAAATTTTCATTTTGAGTCTGCCCCTTGGTATAATTACAACTCTGGTCTTTGTAGGTTTTATTTGTTTTTCAATTTCGTCCCTAAATTACATATTATTATTCTTTAATTTCCGCCACTGATTTTCGTTTTCTTTTCATTTCAGTCCTGTTTTCTTTGTAAATATTATTGTTCGAATTATAATCGTATATGTGGATATTATTTTATTTTATGTCTCCCGTATATGACTCATTTTATGTTTATATGTATATATATGTGTCAAGTATGATATTCGTTTTTTATCTGGTTATTCATGTCAAGCATGTTATGTTTTAATTGGTTCATACATGGCGTATTCTGTATTTTATATGTGTGTGTGCTTTCTTATTTTTTAGGGCCGCATGTTAGTAAATTTACCCTTTTTATACGATATATGAATCCGTATATGTTGAAATGTGCTTCATTACCAGTATGCATATCTTTTAAAATACTTGTTCATATATATGTACTTATTCATGCCTTATTATTTTGACATATGATAGTGGTTTTATTAGAATAATACGTATATGCATGTTTTAGTCTAGAATATCATCTATGTTAGATTAATATTCTGTTATGACAATATTTACTACATTTAAACATTTCACCATGTTTCATATTTTTGTCATTAAGATTGCATATCGAGATATAAATTGTTAATGCGGTGTCCTTTTATCCGAGCGTAAACGGGGCCAGTATCAAGCGTAGTGATAGTGGTTGGGCGTTTATTCTCGGATAACGGGACCCTTAAAATATATTCGCAATTATGACCGAAATTTAAAATAATCGTCACTCTAGCCCGGAAAATCCAATATTAATAAAGCGGTAATTATTAAAGTACCAATTTTTTGGGCGGTGTGGGGGTGCTAATCCTTCCCCATCCGTAACCGACTCCCGAACCCTGTCTTTTTGAATCTCTGGTTTTGTGGTGTCCGGCCTACCTAAGTGGCCGGTGGCGACTCCATTTTTATGAGGTTTTTTTGTAAACCTTGCGGAATAAATATTTTATATCCAAACACCTTTCAAAAATCCTTCGAAAAAATCCTCGTTTTTATTTTAGCGATAATTAGCGAGACATTCGCTACAATAATCAAATGGGTCAGCTTGCTTGTGGGGTGCTCCCTCAGCCACTGTATTTTGGCCATATTCATCCTTCATAGAAGCAGTTGTTACTAGTGCAAACTTAATTGCTGCAGGGCTCCATTTTGGATGAATTCCCTTGAGAAGTGCAACAATGCCAGATATATGGGGACAACCCATGGAAGTTCCTTCAACATTGATGGTGAAAGGGAACTTGGTCCTCGTGATGAAAAATACGCTATTTCTGGGGCTAGCTGTTGTCCGGTAACTGTCTTCGAGAAACTGAACTTGACTACTGGATTTCATTTTGCTGCCATGTAAGTCAGCAGAGATGTCCCAGCTGCAAAGTCCACTTGGACACAGGGAAAACTCCATGGACAAGAGACATCCTTAGTGGGAAACTGTGCAAAGATGACACCAACACCCTTAACCTTGAGTACAGATTTTGAAGCAATGGTGGCTAGCCTCTGCGACCGAGAATGGAAACAAAGAACTACTTTTCCTCTTGCTAAAGTGGCATTCAGAGTTTCCAAATCACAACTTCCGGCACTGGTTCCATCAGAATCAGAGGCTGCAATATCTGCTCCATATACAATAGGATGAAACTTGTTCACATCCCTTCCCGTATAGAAAGACTGGCCCACTAGAGTTTGGTTGTTCCCCAGGGTGATCGCTGCAGGGAAATCTCGATCAATGGTGCTTGCAGCAACTCTTATAACCCAAGGAGCTGTATTAATTACACTTTCTGGATAAGGACCAGAGTTGCCTGCAGAGCATACAACAGATATTCCTCTTGCTACAGCATGGAAGGAACCAATAGCCAGTGCATCATCAACATAAGTGTAAAGTGGAGGTGGTGAGCCCAAAGATGCCGAAATAATATCGAAGGTCAGCTGAGCTACAGCCACCAGTAGCCCAACAAACTTTGTAGATAGCTAACCACGATGAAGGAGCACCTCCTCTGGCTAATCCTTGGGCTAGTCCCCTAACGTTTGCATTTTTGACTAGAGCACCACATGCAGTAGATGAGGTGTGAGTACCATGGCCCGAAGCATCTCGAGGAGACAAGAACTCAACCCCATCACTTGGGTCAAGCTTTCCAAATTCAGCTTCATACCCTTTAATGTACCAACGCGCACCTATAATTTTCCTATTGCAATGCGAGCGGTTAAATCCATTTCCTTCCTGGCATATCCCTTTCCATCGAGATGGAAACTTTCTCATGCCGTTATCGTTGAAGCTTTCAGACTCTGGCCATATACCAGTATCCATGACACCAATAATAGTCCCCAAGCCAGAATGGCCTTTTGAAAGAATTCCATCCACAATCTGAGGCCTAACTTACAGGAAATCCCAGCTTCTAGTGTTGTGCACATTTAAGATTCGATTTGGAACTACACGAACAACTCTGGGGACATCTGCAATAAGCTTGGCTTGAGACTGACTGAGGACTGCTGCAAACCCTGAAAACCCATGTTTGTAGCTGTATAAAATAGATTCCTTGGCAGATTCTTGGCTTCCAAGAATATCTGCAAGAATCTGATGATGAGAATCCTTCACTAGATTTGGCTCATCAGTGTGTCTCTCCCCCATATACACAATATAAACATTGCTTGAAGCAAGCCCGAGAAGAAACAAAGAACATAAGAAAGCAAGCACAAAATCACATGGTCATGAAGAAGGGAAAGAAGCCATTAAGAGAGAGAGACCTGGAGGGGGAATAGTGATAATGAAAGACAAAGGCAATGGGAGAAGATTAGAGAAATAATATCGGAACTTGTATTGTCACACCAAATCACAGGTGTCGAGACAAGTGAAAGACCAAGTTCTGTAAGTAGAGATTTTACCCACATAGCTTCACACATGGCATTTGCCAAACTCCTGAACCCAGCTTCAGTTGATGAACGTGAAACAACTCCCTGTTTTTTAGAACTCCACGCCACAAGATTACCTCCAAGATATATGCAGTGCCCTGCTGTTGAACGCCTATCATCTGGACTAGTTCCCCAGTCTGAATCAGAATATCCCACTATAGTAGTGAGTGCAGGTGACATACTAAAGAACAAGCCATGATTCATAGTACCTTTTAGGTATTTGACAATTCTTCTAACAGCCTTCCAGTGCTTCTCTAAGGGTGACTGCATGCATTGGCTGACTCCATTCACTGCAAACTGCACATCTGGCCTTGTTTTGCACACATGTTGCAATGTGCCTACAATCTGCCTATATAAAGTTTCATCTGAGCATGGACTCCCACCAGTAGCAGACAACTGAGGTATGGTAACCATAGGTGTAGGTGCTGGATTGGCATCTGACATCTTTATTTTATCAAGAAGTTCCAGAATATGTTTCCTCTGACTCAAAATTATACCTTGTTCAATACATTGAACAGTCATGCCTAGGAAGAAATCCAAATTTCCCAGAGAAGCTTAGGGTTTACCTTGTAGATGATCTCAAGTTCAAGGAGTCATTAGCAGATGCTTCACTATACATTCGGGATTCAGGTGATCACAAAGTGTATATCATGGTGTTATAGACGTTTTTTGAAAACTCGGGTTCGGGGTTTTTCGCTTTATTTAAAATATTTTATTAAAAGGGTAATTCTTTTAAAAAAAACGTGTTTTTAAAATAAAATTAGAATCGCCACCGGTCACTTGGGTAAAGTAGACTGGACACCGAAAAACAAAATCAGAAATTCTAGGGCTCGGGAGCCGGTTACACAAGGGGAAGGGTGAGCACCCCGTTACGCCCAAAAATTGTCACCACCGCCGACGTGTGCCTCTCGCCGCCCTCTTTCTTTCCCGCGGTTTAGATCTCCCAGAAAACCATTCGATCTCGATGAAAATGGCCCAGAACCATTCGAATGCTTCTCGCCGGATCTCCTCCGTCTGCCGTTGGATCGTGATGAAAATGGTTTACATTTGTTGCTTCTGATTTTATTTCCTGAAATGGTTTACATTTGTTGCTTCAAGCATGTAACTTGTCGTTTCTATGCTTCTTCTGATATTTCCCTGTCTTTTTCGCATACATGCCACTGGTTGCCTGTATTGAGATTGAGACTGGAGAGGCACGGGCGCGTGGAAGAGCCGATCGGTCAGGCGCGTGGAAGGTGAATTGTCGGCGCGTGGGGATCTGATCGCCCTCTTTAGTTCGATTTACACCGTTGGATCAGATCTGATCCAACAGTCAGATCTTAGCTGCTGAAAGAAATGGAACATCATATTAGTCTTTTAGGGTTTTTATGTTTAACTATTTTAGGGCCTAATGGGCTATGTAACATGTATTAATTTTTTGAGTTTTTTAATGTAAATGGACTTGGATTGATATTTAAATTGACTCTTTATTTATGAAATATATTTGGGCTTATATATGAGCTTGTATTTAATTTGGAACATTTGGGTTTTTATTTATTAATTTGCTAGTCTTTTTGATTTTTTTCGTCTTTTAAATAACACTAATATTAATAATAATAAATGATAATAATAATAGAACATACATATAATATGCATACACGTATAAACAAACACTCAAACAACAAACAATAGTACATATTACATATACATATTGACATAAAGGCATAAATTTGTCACACATATAACGAACAAATACTAATGGCATAAAATAACATACCTAATAATAATGGAGATAATAACAAAGATGGTATACATAATAACAGATAATACGACATAACAATAATAAGATCACGTAATATACTTAGTAATATTTAAGTTTTCTTTTCAAATGGATAACAACATAATAACAATATTTAGGTTTTCTTTGAGCCATAGGTTATTTCTACATAGAAACCTTCTTCTTCCTTGGCAATAATTTTGAGTTATAAGTCTTTTCCGCATAGGACTTGCCTCTTCTCCTCATTGGAATCTAGAGCTATGGATGTCTGCCTTCTTTGCCCCGAAGTTGTCGAGCTACAGTATCTGCCTTCTTCGCTCTGGAATCCTAACGTGGCGAGTTTGAAATCCTTCGCCTGAAATCATTTTCGAGTTTTCATTTTCTCGTTTACTTCTCTTTTTAGGAGATATCCGACCTATCTTTCAAATGTTTATATTTTCTTGGTCACTTCCTTCTCCTTGATCTCGACCTTTTCTTGCTTTTCTCTTCTTTTTTCTTTGTAATGATGGTTCACCCTCTTGCTTGGGTTCACCCTTTGTATCCCCTCTTTTCTTAGGTTCCTGAACAGGTTTTCACCTTGGAGATTTTCTTTTTCTTTTCTTTCTTCTTCTTTTTCTCTTTTTTATTTTCCTCTTTCTCTTTTTTTTCCTCTTTTTTCTCTTTTTTGTTTTTTATTTTCTTTCTTTTTATTTTCCTTTTCCTTTTTATTCTTTTCTTTCTTTTTTCTCTTTCTCTCTTTTTCTCTTATTCTTTTGCTTTCTCTCTTTCTATCTTTTTCTTTATTTTTTTTGTTTTTGTTTTTCTTTCTTTTTTTCTTCCTTTTTTTCTCTTTTTTTTACTTCTCTTTTTTTTCTTTTCCCGGGTGCCCTTCTAGGTTTTTTGCCCATTGATTTTGACATGATAGGCTTTCGTTGTCCTTTCTCGGCAGGTCTTGTCAACTTCGCACCCAATATCCTCTTGTCTTAGCTTTGGCTTTTTCTCCACTAATATCTACATCTCCAACGGGAAGTTATAGGTCAAGAGTTTTTCAATTCTTCGAATCTGTCTAAATGATTTGGATGATGTAAGTTAGCATGCTTCTAAACTATGGATGTCTAACTAAATATGATGCATGAGTGGAGTCTTTTTAGAGACGTTGGAAAAATCCTTGCTTTCTGGTCGGTCACCCCTAACTTCCACAGGTTTTTCGTCTTTGCTGAGTCTTCATTTTTTTGTCTTGACAAGATATGGTTGGCTTATGCTGGTTTGTCACCTCCTAAAGTCCCTCTTCGAAACACTGCCCCACTCAACTCGGGCTTCGTTATTTTCTCTTCATTGACTCTTCATGACGAGTCTTCTTTATTCTCAACATTGGGATGAACATAGGCCCCTAAACTTTCCTACTTTCATAGGGTCTAATCTTTATTTTCTTTATTGAACCTTCTTCATTTGTTTTTCTTAAAAGGAGATGCTGACTCGCGCTGGTCAAAAAAACGTAACACTTCTTGTGTTGTCCATTCTTATCACATTGCCCCCACTCAATCTTAGGATTCAATGTTTCTTTGTCTTGACTCATCATGGCCAGTTCTCTTCTATCTCAACATTAGGGGAATGACACGCCCTCAAGTCCCTAGGCTTCCTTTAAGTTTAATCTTCACTTTACCAAAGCTTCTTTGGCGAAGACTGACTTTACAACCTTGCACTTTATTGACATGCAGTCTTGTCATCCCAAATGTGGTATCTTGATGTTGAGCTTCCAAAGATGTTTCTTATGGGTATTACTTGCCTTCCCTCGAGTCATAGGTATCCGCAGTACACGAAAAGGTCAGTTTACTTGTTCATTCCAATGTAAGAGACCTATGAGAATGATACAGATAAAATAATTTTATTATAGTTTTTACTATTGCTATTATTATTTTTATTTTATTATTATTTTTTAAAAAAATATGGCAAGCACTGTTTATTGAAATCAAGCTTAGGTTTTTTTCTTTTTAAAAAAAAACTAAGTGAAACTTTTGTTTAAAAGACCACGAATGTTATGGTTATACCTACACATGTGAAACCCTTACTGGGTTATTAAGCTTCTGAGATGAACAACTCTCATACCTAATTTCTACCCAATTTAAGATGGCTCTCTTTAACTTGCTATCTCACCGTCCCCTATTTATCCCTCTTTTCTTATCTCAATCAGGCATTAGAAGCGTGGCAATCCCTGAAGAAAGGTTAATCCTGATAGGCGGGATGTGATCTGAAGATGAATTCATCTAACTCAGACATCCATGCATGGTCAAAATGGTCTTTCACGACTTGTAATGTAGACTATGGCTCATGGTTATGAAAGGAATGATATATAGGCCCAAACAAGTGTTTAAGGGTGGTGAAACCAATGATCATTTCTTCTGACTGTAACTCTCAATTACATATTGTCTGATCTGGATATGCTCAGATGAAACATTATTTTCTCTTTTCTTTTTTGGATAGTTCTAGACTGCCCATTTTCGGGCTTTTTCCCTAAAGTTCATTTCCTTTCTTCTATCGTGGCTTCGGATCACCTTGCATCTTCACGCTATATTGATGTATACTTCCATTCAAAGATGATCAATCTTTCAAGGCTGGTTCATATGGATGGGGAATTCCTATAGCCTTTTCTCTATTTATCTCTTACCTATTTTTCTATCTCTTTCACTCTCTTTTTTTACAACTGCACTCTTCAACTTAGTGTTTTCACTTTCAACTTCTTTAACTTTTGCGTTGGTGATTTTCAACTTGATTTGGGTTATCTCTTTGAGTATAAACTTTTCTTTCTCTGTTTCCTTTTAATATTTCTGTTGCTCAAACTGAGAATTGTATTCAAACACATTTATTTTCCTTTACCGCCCTTTAATTCATGAGGCATCATCTTCATAACATAATCGAAATTCACTATCACAAACTTTTATCTCCTTTTCCCCCAGTGTAAGGGTGATCATTGGTTTGGGTTGAATCAGAAAGAAACATTATCAGGCTCAAAAGGGGACAATGATGGATATTTTTCTTATTTTCTTTCTTTGTGAAGGGAAATGAAGGAATGCCAAATGTCCTTCCATTCATGGATATCAAACAGTCTTCAGGTGGTAAATGTTTTAGGGTTATCACTTCATTCAAGGACCTTGAACAACAATGCCTAAGAGGAAAATTCACTTAATGGGATCGGCCCATTATTCCTGAACACTAATTCTTGTTCCTCCCTTGGCCCAGGTAGCATAGAAAGTGTTCTCATTTGTAGTGTCCTCACAACATTCAATTTTTAAATTTTGAACTAAAGTTGATCTTGCAGAAGATATATACATATATGTTTGAGAACATAAAAGTAAGCTCATAATAAAAAGGAATAAATGAAATGTTTAAAAGAAATCAAAGAATATAAAACGCTTGCCATATGAAATACACATGAATGCCTCTTTCATTGAAATTGAACAAGTAAATATAACATAAGCCCCTAAAAGGTATTTGATACTCCCAAGCAAACAGTAGCAAAGTTGGCTACACACGTCAAATAAGAAAAAGGAAAGACTTAACAACATGAATAGGATGCAACAGAAATCCTTGACCATCACATCACCGATCATTCATCCCATCCCTTCAAATTTCCCAAAAACTCAGCCTCTTTTTTGGAATTTAGGTCTTCCATTCTCAAAGGAAAGCATTCATTTCTTAATAAACTTATATATTTTGCTCTTCAAGAACGCGCACTCTTCCATTGTATGGCTGAAATCTCCGTGATGATATTCGCATGGAATCCTGGCACCAAACACATCAATGTTGAAATAAACATATCGTTTTAGGGGAGGTGGCCTCAAGAGTTTGTTCTGAACCAACAGGGGTAACAACTCTGAATTTGTCATCGGGGACAACACCCTTGTCTTCTTGTCACCCCCTCTTGCATCGTGCATTTCAGCTTTCTTTTTCCCATTTTCCCTCAAGCAGGGCTCCTCTTTTTTGAAGACACCATCATTATCAAGGTATATCGCTTTTGTATACTCTTTCGGAATTACTTTAGATCTTTTAAGCGGGTTCAGAACTAAGCTTTCCATGGGACAGTTGTGATCATGATGGCTGCTGAAGTTTTCAAACTTTACCGATGTCGGTAGCTTCGCCTTTTCCTCTTCTTTCGTTATGGCAACCCGATCCTCTCCTATTTTCACAGTATTGGCCACGGCTAGAGAATTAATTATCAGACATGGACTCATTGTCTCAAACTCTAACACCCCAATATCTAGGAGATATTGAACTTTATGTTTAAATCTCACGCATCTCTTGATAGAATGCCCTTGAGTCCTTGCATGGTAATCACAGTGATCTTTCTCAATGAACCAACTTAGATATAGAGGTGATTGAGCTTTGACAAATCAAGGCGCCACCAATCGAGTGTGTAGCAGCTTGGAATACAAATCTTGGTAGGTGAAAGGACTGGGAGTGAACTGGAAGTCCTTTAATTCTTCCTCTTTTTTCTGAACCTTGGAAGCCTCGCGAACTAACATCTGGTGAGGTTTTGGAGCCACAGACATCAAAGGTTGGTCATGTGTTTATAGGGATGACAATACAGGAGCCAGTGTAGTCGACATCCTCATCATCTTATTGCATATTGTACCTTTCTCATCATGTAGCTCCAACTTTTTTGGCTTTTCACTTGCTGGCGAGGATAAGGTTTTCAAGAGAGAGTCTTCAGTCTTATCCAATATTAAACTGGTTGGGCATTCAGAGGCAATGTATTCTATCTCATATTGGTTAAGGATAGCTTGGTCTTCAGCTGATAAAGTATGCTCCGCTATGAAGTCATAGCCCCAATTCTCATCTTCCATAAAAGAGTCTTCTTTTAAACCCTCTTCTTTAGTCTCGGTGGCCATCATACCCATCAATTTGTCGATTTGCCCCCTCGTTTCCTCTCGGAACTTCTTCACATATGATATTGTCTCTCTTTGGTTCCAAACCAATTGTTCTTGAAGCTGTTCGAATTTATCCATTCTAGCCACTAGGTCATCCATGCTTTTGAAGCTGTCTTGATCTGAAGTCATTCTCTCTTTACTTCCACTTTTTGAGATGGATATTCTTCCCAATCAGCAATGGATAAGATGTGATGAATATGTTATCAAAAATTTAAACAATTCTAATGTTGTGGATAAGTATGTCACAGAATGCACAAAACAAACATTAACAGTGTTACAACACAAGTATGAATGCGAATAAAGGTGTTAATTCCAACAGGTGATCACCCTAGAGCAAATTTCATTGAATACGAAGAGGTCATTATTACAAAACTGATAATAGCAAATTCCCCATATAGGCGCCAGCCCTAACTCAATTTTTTGACGGCCTGAAATAGTTGAATGGATCTCGGTGCTTCCTTCGTTCCCGGGATAACAACAAGGAGAAAAGTTTTGGCTTTGTCAGCTAGATACCCTACATGTTGGGCCATCTCTAGCACCTTCACCTTCCACGGCTTCTTCAAGAAACCCAAATTGAGCTTATTAGTCTTGAACTGTAGCCTCTAGCGACTCAATTTGAGCTCGAGAAGTCACACTCACTTGTTGATTGGTCTGAAGTTCAAGAAAGTCATTTCGATCACCGTATTCTTGGAAAGACCGGTCTGATTCCGCTATTCTTGCTTCTAACTGGTCACTCTGAGCTTGGCTTTGATTCAAACTCGTAAAAGTCGTGTTATACCAACCTCGCGTCTCTTGTAGATAATTCATGTTGTCGTGTGAAAATGTTTTCTTTCTCCTTCTCTTGTTTGATTTTTTCTTTCCCGATTGGCTACATTCCTACAAGCATTTGCTTCTTCTATGATCATCTTTCTATTTTTTAGTTCTTCCTCGATTGCTTGTTTACCTCTTTTCTTCCTCGACCATATGTAGGTCATTCCTTCTTTCTTTCCTCAATTACTACAAATCTCTTTTGGTCGGCATTTTGCACCAAAGCCAGAAGCTTGACAGCATCACTTCGTTGTAGACTTACATAAACGTACATCGGTACTATGTGTTCACTAACGCCTTGAACTCTTCGGCTAACCTCGGACCAATGTCAAACTTGCGAGTTGATTTCTTCTTTCCTAAGTAACATCTCATCCATAATGAAAGTTCTCTAATCAGGCAAACCACCTCACTTCAACACCTTTATGTCATGAGATGAATGCAACAGATATATGCAAAGCAAATTAAAACGCCAAAAGAATAAAGTCAGTACAACCCAGGAACGATTGTGCAACTAGAGACAAAGCCAAGATACCACAATGATCGAGTTGTACCTGGGGAGTGTGAATTTTTTTTCCTTTTTTGGACATTTCCGTAATATGTTAAGGCAATCCGCCACTACAAGCCAATGTTGCAGATCGATAGTACATTCTTGTACGGAAGATACACCCAGATCTTACTACTGGCGGTTGCACAAGACGACAATAGGAAATGCATTCCAGTAGTGTTTGTAATTGTTGAAAAGAAAGATATCCCCTCATGGACGTTTTTCCTCACTAACCTGCGCACCCATGTCTTACGTCGGGTCATATGGACAAGAGAAGACGGTATACGTATTATTTGAGACAGATGTGCAGGGATCTGGCATCAATCCAACGTTTGGGGCCGTCTTGGAAACCTCTGTATATTCATTATTGGTACTGTCTGCGACATATTGCCGCAAATTACTACCAGAAGTACAAGAATAATGATGAGCGTATAATGGTTCTTCGCATGGGTACGTCATCCACTATCATTCTGTTTTATTTACCGTTGCTTTTATTATTATTTATTGTTAACTATTCCATCTGTTATTGAATAGGCAACACATACAGGGTTCACGAAGTTGAGGAGTTGTTGGAAGAGTTACGTGTACAAAATCCAGCTGGATATGGCTATCTTCTTGAAATCCCAAGGAAGAAATGGTTGCGATGTTATGATGGGGGTCACCGATATGGTCGCATGACGACAAACTTAGCTAAGGCAATCAATTTGTCTTTGAAGGGAACACGTCATTTGCGTATCACATCCGTTGTGAATGAGACATATTATCGACTGGCTACCCTTTTTGCAACCCTTGAAAAACAAGCTACGAACTAGATGGCCACAGATTCCATCCAGATCCCCAGCGAAAATTTCAAATATACCGTCAGCACGCAAACTCGATGAGTGCCATATCATTCTCTTGGTATGAATATCGCTTCACGGTAACTCATTTTTCGCGACCGCTGGAAGGAATTATACAGCACGATTACGTTGTTAATCTACAAGAGAGAAGATGTGATTGTGGAGTCTTCCAAACATTCAAGTATCCGTGCATGTCTTTGCTGCATGTGCATCCGTTCATTTGGACGCAATGACACTCGTTGATCTTGTATACCGACTTGGAAACAACGTTGATCGTGATATGGTTGATAATAAACCAAAGATGCGGCAAAATGAATCCCTGCAACGCGACAAAAAAGGTCGACCAAAGTCAAGTAGGATTCACTATGCCGAGGATATGGTTTCTAGAGAACGGACCGGCCAACCAAAGCTATGCAGCAATTGTAGGAACCCTAGACACGACGTCAGAAAATGTCCTTATAGGATCCGCCCTCGAATAAACTAACTGTAATTGTAAGTTCAATGTGTTAATCATAAATAACATTATCAATGTAATACCCCAAAATTTCTTAAGTTGATTAAAGGTCATTTAGTACTAATATAATAGCTTAAAATCTAACCTAGTGACTAAAATGACAAAAATGCAAAAGTTGGGATTTCTTTAATTATGGGTTTTGGAAAGGAAATTTCTAAGGTTTAAAGGTATAATATGATAGATAGTGAATTGAATAAGGTATTCTTAAATTTTGGTTGAATACCAAGGAAAATTGGAATAGAAATTGAAGTTTAAAAGTTTAGTGACCAAAATGTAAATTTTGAAAATTTTATGGCTAAAGTATAAACTTTGGAAAAGTTTGGGGGACTAAAGTTGTAATTTCCCAAAATTTAAGGGTTTTTATTTCATAAATAAATAGATCACCTAATGGTGTGAATCGAATGCGGAATTTTTGGTTCGATCTGATACTTCGATTATTGGGAAAATTGCAGTTAAAGTTTAAGTGGAATTCGTATACCCGGATCGAACTGGAAAATTTTGAAATTTAACCATATGATAGAGAAATGTTATAAATTTCATTTCCAAGTGTTGGAAATATTTTTAGTTCGATTCAAGATGAATCCTACGGTTTATTTCTGAGTAAAGGATTATTTATCAGTATATTGGATCGAATGGAAATTTTGGAGACTGATCCAAAAGATATGGAAAAAATTCATAAAATATTACTTTATGAATATTTTATTATAGTTGGATGGATTCCAACTAGATTTAGTTGAATTTTTACAAGAATGGCAAACTAGTAAATAAAAACTAGTTGAGGGCAAATTGGTCATTTGGCCCCAATGGCAATTTTGAAATATTTAAAAAGTTATAAGGGAAATTTTGGAAAGAGAAATGGAATATTAAATCTATGCCCTTGATTGATGATAAAATCAATCTCAACCATTAGATAAAAATGGCAAAATTGTAATTTCACTATTAAATAAATTTAATATTCATTTAATAGATATATGTGTAAAATAATGGTAAAAAGATGTTCATCTTTTCCAGCAACAAACGTGAGGTCTAGGGAAAGAAAGAGAAAAAAAATTCCAAGCTTGATTCAAGCCCCGAAACTCGATTTTCAGGTAATCTCTTCAACTACAAAGTTGTTCTAATCTTCAAGCTCTATCTTTTGATATCAATAATTCATGGAATCCATGCTTGATTGATGAGAATTTACATGAGAAATAAATTAGGGTTTATGGATCAAATTGGGGCTTTTGAGATTTTATGATTCCATGATTGAATTCAAGTTGAAATAAAGCGAGTATGATGTTAAAATCATGATATCGAGTTGGGATTTAAGTTTTACATGTTTTGATTATTATGAAGATGATTAGGGTTTATGGATTCAAGTTTAATTTAGGGTTTGTGATGTTGAAATAATGATCTAGTAAGCTTGAATTGTTGTTTGGAAGCAAAACCCTAAGTTAAATTGTGTAGGGACCATTTCGGCAAATTGAAAAGTTGAAGGACCAAATCTGAATTTTTAGAATTTGGAGTGTATTTATGTTATTAATGGTGTTAGAGATAAGAAAATGAAGTTAGAATGCCAAATTGATGTTGAATTGAATTAGTGACCATTTTGACAATTTGTCAAAGTTAAGTGGCCAAATCGAAATGGAAGTTTTGTATGGGGGCTAAATCTGATTTTTAGTTTTAATGATGAAATTAAGGTAGTAATGTTGAATTGAGGACTAAATTGCAAAGTTAAAAAGCATGAATCCTTATCTTTGCATTTTAGTACCTATTTCGATAAATAAGGAAAATTAGGGAGAATTATTGTGAATAATTATTTGGTGAAGAATGTGATGAGTTGGTGGTTTAAAGCTAGTGGTTTGACTAAATTGAAAAGTGGAGAAGTAAGGAGAAGTTAGTATAAAAGTTGAAGTTGTTTATGGAAGTTGTGTAGAAAAACTGGTTTATGGCAGTAACTTTGAAAATTCACCATAAATTCTACAAAAATGGTTAGAAGGTGAATTTGATACCGATGTAAAGATTTGTTTGTCTTGTTTCGTGTCTAACAAACGGAAACTGATTTCGAGTTTCGAGTAAAAAGATATGAATTTTTAAGTGGTGAAAGGTCAGAAAATAGTATAGCAGGCTATTCCGAAATTCAATACTGCAAATTGACTTTGAAAATTCTCCATAAATCGTACAAGTTGAATTTGGGCTATTAATTTATATGGTTGAAAATATTATTGAATCTAATTTCTATCAGAACAAACGGAATCGAATTCCGAGTTGTAAATTATTTTATAGAAATATTTCTTTAGAGGTACTGCAAACTGCCAGAAAATGAGAATTGATACACTTTATATCTAAGGTTGATTAGTAAGCTTGAAAAGGGTTAATGGAAGTTCAAATTGGTCACTAAGGACCATAATGAGTTTTTGAACAATAAAAGGAAGAAAAGAAAATGTTTGGAGATTTTGTGCTCAAATGATTATATTGGACAATGTCTAAAATATTGTTAGATTGGGATCTAACAAATATTTTACTTATTTGAATTGTGAAGTTAAGTTCAAATCAAGGGAGGTTCGAGGTATAATGAAGGAAATGATCAAAGAGGACTTAGTGAGGCATACTAATATATGGTCCAGATGAGTGCAATGCATACATAACATTATACATGAATATTTCATACATCACCGGTAAGACTTGCGATGAATCTACCTGGTTTCATACAAACTGAACTTGACTATTGGATTTCATTTTGCTGCCATGTAAGTCAGCAGAGATGTCCCAGCTGCAAAGTCCACTTGGACACAGGGAAAACTCCATGGACAAGAGACATCCTTAGTGGGAAACTGTGCAAAGATGACACCAACACCCTTAACCTTGAGTACAGATTTTGAAGCAATGGCGGCTAGCCTCTGCGACCGAGATTGGAAACAAAGAACTACTTTTCCTCTTGCTAAAGTGGCATTCAGAGTTTCCAAATCACAACTTCCGGCACTGGTTCCATCAAAATCAGAGGCTGCAATATCTGCTCCATATACAATAGGATGAAACTTGTTCACATCCCTTCCCGTATAGAAAGACTGGCCCACTAGAGTTTGGTTGTTCCCCAGGGTGATCACTACAGGGAAATCTCGATCAATGGTGCTTGCAGCAACTCTTATAACCCAAGGAGCTGTATTAATTACACTTTCTGGATAAGGACCAGAGTTGCCTGCAGAGCATACAACAGATATTCCTCTTGCTACAGCATGGAAGGAACCAATAGCCACTGCATCATCAACATAAGTGGAAAGTGGAGGTGGTGAGCCCAAAGATGCCGAAATAATATCGACGCCGTCATAGATAGCATCGTCAAATGCTGCAAGAAGGTCAGTTGAGCTACAGCCACCAGTAGCCCATCAAACTTTGTAGATAGCTAACCACGATGAAGGAGCACCTCCTCTGGCTAATCCTTGGGCTAGTCCCCTAACGTTTGCATTTTCGACTAGAGCACCACATGCAGTAGATGAGGTGTGAGTACCATGGCCCGAAGCATCTCGAGGAGACAAGAACTCAACCCCATCACTTGGGTCAAGCTTTCCAAATTCAGCTTCATACCCTTTAATGTACCAACGCGCACCTATAATTCTCTTATTGCAATGCGAGCGGTTAAATCTGTTTCCTTCCTGGCATATCCCTTTCCATCGAGATGGAAACTTTCTCATACCGTTATCGTTGAAGCTTTCAGACTCTGGCCATATACCAGTATCCATGACACCAATAATAGTCCCCAAGCCTGAATGGCCTTTTGAAAGAATGCCATCCATAATCTGAGGCCTAACTTGCAGGAAATCCCAGCTTCTAGTGGTGTGCACATTTAAGATTCGATTTGGAACTACACGAACAACTCTGGGGATATCTGCAATAAGCTTGGCTTGAGACTGACTGAGGACTGCTGCAAACCCTGAAAACCCATGTTTGTAGCTGTATAAAATGGATTCCTTGGCAGATTCTTGGCTTCCAAGAATATCTGCAAGAATCTGATGATGAGAATCCTTCACTAGATTTGGCTCATCAGTGTGTCTCTCCCCCATATACACAATATAAACATTGCTTGAAGCAAGCCCGAGAAGAAACAAAGAACATAAGAAAGCAAGCACAAAATCACATGGCCGTGAAGAAGGGAAAGAAGCCATTAAGAGAGAGAGAGACCTGGAGGGGGAATAGTGATAATGAAAGACAAAGGCAATGGGAGAAGATTAGAGAAATAATATCGGAACTTGTATTGTCACACCAAATCACAGGTGTCGAGACAAGTGAAAGACCAAGTTCTGTAAGTAGAGATTTTACCCACATTGCTTCACACATGGCATTTGCCAAACTCCTGAACCCAGCTTCAGTTGATGAACGTGAAACAACTCCTTGTTTTTTAGAACTCCACGCCACAAGATTACCTCCAAGATATATGCAGTGCCCTGCTGTTGAACGCCTATCATCTGGACTAGTTCCCCAGTCTGAATCAGAATATCCCACTATAGTAGTGAGTGCAGGTGACATACTAAAGAACAAGCCATGATTCATGGTACCTTTTAGGTATTTGACAATTCTTCTAACAGCCTTCCAGTGCTTCTCTAAGGGTGACTGCATGTATTGGCTGACTTCATTCACTGCAAACTGCACATCTGGCCTTGTTGTGCACACATGTTGCAATGTGCCTACAATCTGCCTATATAAAGTTTCATCTGAGTATGGACTCCCACCAGTAGCAGACAACTGAGGTATGGTAACCATAGGTGTAGGTGCTGGATTGGCATATGACATCTTTATTTTATCAAGAAGTTCCAGAATATGTTTCCTCTGACTCAAAATTATACCTTGTTCAACACATTGAACAGTCATGCCTAGGAAGAAATCCAAATTTCCCAGAGAAGCTTAGGGTTTACCTTGTAGATAATCTCAAGTTCAATGAGTCATTAGCAGATGCTTCACTATACTTTCAGGATTCGGGTGATCACAAAGTGTATATCATGGTGTTGTAGACGTTTTTTGGAAACTCGAAGGGTTCGGGGTTTCCCGCTTTATTTGAAGATATTTTATTAAAAGGGGAATTCTTTTAAAAACATGCTTTTAAAATAAAACTGGAGTCGTCACCGGTTACTTGGGTAAGGTAGACCGGACACCGAAAAACAAAACCAGAGATTCTAGGACTCGGGAGTCGGTTACGCACGGGAAAGGGTGAGCGCCCCCGTTACGCCCAAAAATTGGTACCAAAATTATTACTGCCTTGATTAATGATGGCAATTGCAAATTTAAAGTGACGATTTAATTGAAATTTTGTTATGGAGACGAGTATATTTTAAGAGCCCTAATATTCGAGAAGGAACGCCCGAACCACCACCACTACGACTGGTATTGGCCTCGTTCGTTCACGAATACAAGGGCACCGCACTACAATTAGTATTCCGGTATGCAAGGAATTAATAACAATTTAAGTAAGCATGTATGGCCCAAACTAAAAAACTAAGCAAGTTAAGCCCAAAAACAAAAAGGCCCTAAACAACCTAGCTAGGTCAAAAACCAAGACTTACTATAAGCAAACATATATGTTATAAAAAATACGATGTAAAAGTATATTATAAACTTTAAAAAACTACAAATATTACAACTCTTATAAAATTATATGTATTCTATACTTCCAGAAAAATATATGTTATATTAAAGGAAAGTTATATATATATCATAATCTTTTCATGAAATTATATAAAATTTTGCGTTTAAAGAAAACCATGTTTACAAAAGATGTAAATGATTTTTTTTAAACCATATATTACGTACTAAAAGTTCATTATATGTTCATAGAAAACTATATTTATATATATCTAAAATTATACATATTGTATATATTCTACATATTATACATTTCAAAATCATATATTATATATATTTATAAGAACTACAAAAAAATCATATACTATATTAAAAAAACTACTATTATATATTAATGGGTTGTGTATTATACAAACTAAGCAAATATTGCGTTACATAATATGTATATAAATATACTATAGCCACTATATTATATACTAATATATATGTACATATATCGAAAGAAAACTATATACATTAACAACCACAAAACAATAAATCTGGGTTAATACCAATAAAATAGGGAACGTCAGATTAGTCTTTTAGGGTTTTTATGTTTAACTATTTTGGGGCCTAATGGGCTATGTAACATTTATTAATTTTTTGAGTTTTTTAATGTAAATGGACTTGGACTGATATTTAAATGGACTCTTTATTTATGAAATATATTTGGGCTTATATATGAGCTTGTATTTAATTTGGAACATTGGGTTTTTATTTATTAATTTACTAGTCTTTTTGATTTTTTTCAGCTTTTAAATAACACTAAAATTAATAATAATAATAATAATAATAATAATGATAATAATAGAACATACATATAATACGCATACACGTATAAACAAACACTCAAACAACAAACTATATTACATATTACATATACATATTGACATAAAGCATATATTTGTCCCGCATATAACGAACACATACTAATGGCATAAAAGAACATACTAATAATATGGTGATAATAACAAAGATGGCATACATAATAATAACAGATAATACGACATAACAATAATAAGATAACGTAATATACTTAGTAATATTTAGGTTTTCTTTTTAAATGGATAACAACATAATAACAATATATAAATGCTTAATTAGAAAGGTACTAGTAGATAACTATTTTTTTGGGGTTTTAAAGTTCTAATAAAGTAAGCAAATCCCAATATGTATTTATATAGTATACAAGCCCATTATTGTAACAACAGAAAAAAAAACGGGTCCACCCAGGTCAAAATTAGTGATTACAGGTGTACGTTGACGATGTTCTAATCACAGGGGATGATGCTGCAGAAGTAAATCTAGTCATAAAAGAGGTCAATACAACCTTTTCTCTCAAAGATCTGGGAAATTTGGATTTCTTCCTAGGCATGACTGTTCAATGTGTTGAACAAGGTATAATTTTGAGTCAGAGGAAACACATTCTGGAACTTCTTGATAAAATGAAGATGTCAAATTCCAATGATATTCAAATCATCAACATACACGGAGCTAAATCTCTTAATAAAAATGCTCGGGGAAATTGAATCATTCTTATAGCCTTTCGCTAATAAGTATTCACTGAGGTGATTATACAACATGCGCCCAAATTGTTTAATCCATAAATAAATATGTTCAATTTGATTGAATAATGTTCTCGAGAACTTGAATTTACTGCTTCTGCAGTCTAAATCTTTTCGGGAGTTTTATGTAAATGTTATTATCAAGAGGCTTATACAAATAGGATGTAGCAACATCCATTAGGCGGAAACTAAGTCTTTTATTGCCAAACTAATAAAAATCTTTTGCATCCACCACTTAGGAGTATGTTTCCTCATAATCGATTATAGGTCTTTGTGAAAATTCTTATGCAATCAAACAAGTTTTATATCTCACAATTCCCCTTTTTATTTCTCTTTCTCACAAAGGCTCCTTTATATCGACAGGCTTTGCACCTTCTAGTGTATGAACTATAAGCCCAAATACTTCTCATTTCGAAAGAGATTTTAGTTTTACCTCAATTGCCTCTATTTGTTTTGGCCAATCATTTCTTTGTTTACATTGTCCAATTGATAATAGTTCATGATCCACATCAAAATCTCTAGTGCTATATTGCATGCAAATGTATTATCGACATCGAGTTGATTTAGGTTTCACTTATTACCAAACATGACATGATCTATTGAGATTTCTTTATTATCAAGTACCTGAGTCATGTCAATGTCTCTGTTGGAGACCTTTTAATCTCTTCTAGAGATTTTCATAATACGTTGATTCCTCGATCAGACCATCATAAAATATAGCTCATTTTATTTTTCGAGGATTTTTATCTTTGGAACCTACTTGTCTACCACGCTACAGGCATAAGTTAGACTCATTAGCAACTAGAGTTTGTCATTCTGGGACATCAAATTTAATCGGAGCATTCATAGCTTGTATATGTGACTTAGTCACTCTTTTAGGGTCAGCAAAATCATCTAGCAATTGATTTGCTAAATGAATTATCCTTTGAACTTATAGTTCATATTGTTGAGTACGTGGATCAAACTGAGATACTGATAATTCATTCCAACTTATTTCTTTTTTCAGCTATTTTATTGTCTCCCCCTAATGTTGGGAAAACTGACTCATTAAAATGATAATCAGCAAATCAAGCTGTAAATAAATTCCTCACCAGAAGCTCGAGATATTTAATTATCAAGGGGAATTTGAATCCGACATATATTCCCAATCTCCTTTGAGAACCCATCTTTGTGCATTGTGGTGGAGCAATTAAAACATATATCGCACACCCAAAAATTCTAAGATGGAAAAATTTTGGTTCTTGACCAAAAACCATATGGAATAAGGAGAAATTATGATAATTTGTTGGCTTGATGCGAATTAGTGAAGCTACATATAAAATGGCATGTCACCAACATTATCAAGACAATTTGTCTTCATTTGTAATCTGGAACATGTGCTCGTAATTTTATCAACTGAACAAGTAACCTCGCAAACACCAAGTTACGGGTTGATATCAAGGATACATATGATCATCTAGTCGATGCATCGATTAAAACTGTAAAATATCTAGATGATCTATAAGAAGAGTGTATGGGCCCACATATATCACCATGTATCTGTTCCAGAAGATTAATAGATTCATAATCTATTTTAGCTGGTTATTGTTGAATAATCAATTTGCTTTGAGAACAAGCATCACATGAAAAACATTACTTTGAAGAATCTATCAGTTCTTCAACGAATAACCACATGAAGTGTCAATAACTTTTCGCATCATAATTGAACCGGGATGGCATAACCGGTCATGTCAAATAATAAAGTTATCAGTAAACTTCTGGTTTATAATAGCATGAGCTTCAATTTGTACTAATTCTTGTGTAGAACAACCGGTTGACAGTGCATGTAATTTTGTCAAGATTTTTTTATTGCCTTGGATTATACTCGTAATATGGAGATAGACAACATCCCATTAACTAATAGTCTCAATATGATATTTATTTCTGCGAATATATTTAAAATCCAATAAGTCTATTTGTGACTTTGACGAGTATAACGCATTGTAAATATATAATTAAGCTCCATTTGGCAATAACATATTTGCTCTTTTGGAGCCTTCTATGATATTAGTACTTCCGGATATAGTACTCGTTTTATTCCCTTGCATTTTAAATGGGAAAATATATATAATTATGCACATTTCAATACGTGCTTTGTTACATTCACTTTGGGGAATGGAAAATATGTGCTTTGTACCATTCACTTCAGGGAATGAAAAATATTAAATATAGCACATATTAAATCAATTATCTATCAACGATAATGTCACAAGAACTTATTACTCTTCTGGAGCATTCATATTTTAGTACTTTGAGATATAGTACTCACATTTTTCCCCTTGCATTTAAATGGGAAAAATAGTTCTTATGCTTAAGTATAGTATGAGTACTTGCACTGTCTGCTAAGCATAACTCGCTACAATTTATTGCATATTTTATTCCGGAAGTAATCATATTCTTCAAAGGATAATAAATAAATGTTTAAAATATTTAAATATATATAATATAAAACATAAATAAATAATATGTAAAGCATATTAACATAAAACAAAATAAAGTAAAGATCAATTATTTTCTTTAGAGATTATAAGGAAACAAAATAAATGGCGAATTATTTCCTTCGATGGTTATAGGAAATCAACAATATCCAATTAAGTTGGACTAACAACGCCATAATTATTTTCGCCATTTTCGCAAACAAAATTTGTTTATATTTTATTTCTTTTATCATTCATGATCGTGGATAAAAAGTCCATAATGCTTCGGCGTTTAACAAGTACGAGATCAATGGTTTGTATCATCACATTGATAACATAAAAAAATTAATATGATCTCTATCATTCTTGTCATCCTTATAATCTCACTTCTAGTGGGTATAAGTATTTTTAAAATGATCATAATGTCTATGTCCATAGCCTTGATCATGACCACAACTATTAATGTGGCATTTATTATAAAATCTCACATTCACTTTAGGGAATGGAGTGGAGCCAATGGGCCTTTCAAATATTTTTCACGATATTGTGTCTGAGGACAACATTATTTGCGTGAAAAAGTAGAGTATGTTTTTTTTTTCTAACATATCCTCATCAGTAATATTTTGACCACATAACTTCAATTGTGAAGTAATTCGAAATATAGCAGAGTTATACTTGCTTACTGATTTAAAATCTTACAATCTTAGATGCAACCAACCATATTAAGCTTTAGGTATAATCACAATTTTCTGATGGTCATATCGTTCCTTTAGATTATTTCAGGAACAAGAGGATCTTTCAACGTTAAATATTCATATTTCAACCCCTCATGGAGGTGACGACGAAGAAGTATATGGTTTTGGCCTTATTTTGAGCAGATTATTCCAAAGATTTAATCCTCGTACGTGGCATTGTTAAACCAGTTGACAAGGTCCTTTAAAAACCTTCTTTGAGACCAATAGCCTCTCAGAACGGGATGTCCAGCCAATATACTTGAATTAAACCAACAGAACAGAGAACATAAATCACTATAATTTATAACGGTCTTCTTGTAGATCATAAATCACCATAATTTATTGCACTTTAAAATTGTAATTTAAAGAATAAAAATAGATTTTACCGATATTGATTTTCCTCTCGAGGACAATAGAGATATAAATTACCAAGACAGCTCCTCATAATCGCTTTATGTCATATCTCTTTTCAAGTCATTTAAAGATATCATGTAAAACTCAAAATATGGTTAAAAATACCAACTTTAATCAATAAAATAACATAAATAAATATTGATCTTTAATTATGAGGATATATTAATAAGTATACAACATAATTTTCTTACCCCATAATTAAAGTCTTCTACTTCGAGAAGCATTGGTCCAGAGTTGAGAGCAAGGAAAGCCTTATCCCCATAATGTCGCACAACCCTTTGCAATGTAAGAACCAAGATTTTTTTCTTCTTTTTCTAGTAAAATACTCAAAATTTTCTTGTTTCATTTGCATTACTATTGCGAACCCAAACATGGCGAAGTCTATATTATTTATAGACGTTGCTGCTACGAGGGAAAAATCAATCTGAGAGAAAAATAAATTCTAGAGAAAGTGACAAATAATTAAGGGTGATTGATCAAATATTCAAAATATTAGAACGAAATAATAATCGAACAATATATCAAAATACACTGACCTCAATATAAGAGTGGTTAATCAATCGTTATATCGATATACAAATAAATAAAACATACCAGAATTTCCAAGCTAAGTTAAATACATAGTAGATGTAATCACCAATATCTTGTTGAAATCTTTTTTTGGGAATTGCCAACAAGAACCACAGTTATGGAACGAGATCGTGTTGATAACGTGTTGTGAATAAAGTAAAGAGCAAGAACAAAATAGATGAACAAGAACAAGATGAGAGACAAAGAGAGAGACTTGTATTATATTCTCAAAGTAGGGTTGTATACAATGTTTTCTCTAATCTCTATATTTATACGCATAAGATGGAAACTCTAATTCCAATGGGTATTAAACCCTAATAATAAAGTACATTAAAGTCTCATTTAATATATGGATATCCACCGTAAATAAAGATATTCATAACAATAAAAAAAATTTAAAGTGATCAAAATAGGTCAGAAAATAAAGTTCAATGAGTAAATTGAGTGTTTTGAAAGTTCAGTGACCAAAATAGGTCATAGAGCAAAGTTGAGTGATGATTTAAGTATTTTTACCCTAATAACAAAGTCAAAAAGTAGAAAATGGATTTAGGAATGGCTACTTAGGTAATTGAATGAACACTAGCAATATAAAAGGCATGAAGCCAAAAAAAAATGCCATTAACGTATGATTGAATAGTTACTTTGGTCCTTATTCTTTTTTTAGAGTAATTCATTCATCAACGTTTCATTTTAGGTCAAAATGACCACTCTACAGATGAAACTGTCAGTCAACTAACGGTAAATGACGAGATAAATCTATATGACAGTGTACGTTGACATGACAATGTTATATACAAAAATAAGTTGACTTAAAAAATACATCAATCAAAAAATAATTTTATAAAATCATATATAATATAAAATAATTTTTTTGTTGACTTATCATATTGTCAAGTCATTTCGAACTGTTTACCGTCAGTTTTTTAATTTTCATCCGCAGAGGAGCCAAAGTGACTATTCAATCAAACTTTGGGGTATTTTTTTTACTTTAGGCCCAATAAAAATATGGGTAAAATACCTAAATCATCACTCAATTTTAGCACTGAACTTTAAACATTGACCTATTTTGGTCACTCCACCGTTAAATCTCTAACACTATTATGACGTGAAAATAAAAAATAAAAAAATATTTTTTTAATAATATTTTAATACACTTGATTAAATTAAATAAAAACCACCATTCCTCACCTCACCCCCCATCACCCCACCCCTTTCTCACCTTCACCGACAACCCTTTTCTTCATCCCATGAACGTCGTTCCGGTAAATTTTTTGGGCGAACCAAAACCACCGGCAAAAGCAAGCTCTCCAATCCTGAATATTTCTTTTATTCTTTTTTTGAGCAAACCCAAAAAAGTATTTTTCGGACTCTATACAATTTGCTCCAAATATCGGAATTTCCTCCATTTCAACATGGTTGGGCAATGGTTCTTAGCCTTGTTTGTTCATTCTAATTGCTTCTTGCTCAAAGTTTCAGCTATATTCTCTCACTCGAGTGGCAATTTGCTTGAGGTAATCTCTCTTTTATTGTGAACTTCATTTTATTGAACCTATTTCTGCTGGGGTGAAAAAAAAAGTAATCAACATAGCTATTATAGGCAGGAACAATAGTGTCTTGTTTGAGGTTTGAGCAGCACCTGAAAAACCCAAAATTCTTAAACCCCTAACAATCTTTAAAAAAAACTTCATTTTATTGAACCTCTTCTTCTTTTATTGAAATGATAGTTCCTTCAAGGATTGAGCTTGCTTTTTTCGGTGATTTTGGTTAGCCGAAAAATTCACCGGAACGACGTTCTTGAAATGAAGAAGAGAGTTGTCGGTGAAGGTGAAAAAAAGGGTGGGGTGAGGAATAGTGGTTTTTATTTAATTTAATTAAGAGTATTAAAATATTATTAAAAGTATATTTTATTATTTTTTATTTTCACGTTATAACAGTATTAGATTTAACTGAGTGACTAAAATAGTTTATTATTTAAAATTTATTGTTAAAATTGAATATTTTAAAAGTTAAGTGACCAAAATAAGTTACAGAGTGAAGTTGAGTGATGATTTAAGTAATTTACCCTATAAATATAGCATAAAACCCTAATTCCCTTGAAATGTGTCTCTCCTCTGGGGCCGCAGCAAGAGGCGATTTGTGCCGTAGCAGACACATAAAAGGAGACAATGGAGGCAGCTAGAACTGTTAAAGACGCTTCCCCTCACGACTTCGTCAAAGCTTACGCCGCCCATCTCAAGCGTTCCGGCAAGGTATTATTTTTCACCATCTTCTCCATTTCATTTTTCTCAGTCTGTGATTTTGATTCTGCAATGGATCTTTGTTTGATTTCCCTTGAAGATTAAAGGTTTTTGTTTTTCAATTTTTTGTTTGTTCTTCAGATGGAGCTCCCTCCATGGACTGATATTGTCAAGACTGGTAAACTCAAGGAGCTTCCTCCCTACGACCCTGATTGGTACTATATTAGAGCCGGTATGTAGATTTCTAGCTAGATTTATCAGTTGATGTTAATGCGGCATTTTATGCTCTTTTGAACGCTATATCATGTTACTCTGTAGCTTCCATGGCAAGGAAGATATACTTGAGGGGAGGTCTTGGTGTTGGTGCCTTTAGGAGGATTTATGGAGGAGCTAAGAGAAACGGAAGTCGCCCACGCCATTTCTGCAAGAGCAGTGGATCCGTCGCCCGCCATGTTCTTCAGCAATTGCAGAATGTGAAAATCATCGATATCGATCCTAAAGGGTGAGTGTTCTCTACTAACATTGCTTTTGTTTGGAAAATCTTATTGTTTCTGCTAGGTGTGTTTATGGTTGACCGTTGTAGTATGTTGATTAACCGTAATGGGATGAACATAATCTAGTGAACATGTTATCATCTAATTTCTCTAAGAACAGAATCTACAGGTTAACCGTTGTAGTATGTTGGTTCAGTTGAATTGAATCATTTGTTGGCAATATGATAGTTGGTTCAATCGAATTGAATTATTTGATACGATCCTTCGAATATATATAAACTTATCAATGTTGGATGCATAATTGAATCTAACTTTCACCCTCAAGTCCGAGTAACATAGATTTGTGGTTTTATAATGATAGATTGTGGAAAGTATGCCCTTTTCTTAAGGGGAAGCAAATACATTGATAATATTCTGCATTGGCTGCTTTTTTACTTGATAAGATGAACTAAACTTTATCTGGTATTATCAGTGGAAGGAGAATCACATCAAACGGCCAGCGTGATCTGGACCAAGTAGCCGGAAGGATTGTAGTTGCCATCTGAGAAATTTTAAGAGGTTTTGTTAAATCAGTTTTCGTGTTGGTATATCTGGTGTGTGTGTGTTTGAATCTTTTTATTTTAATTTTGGAAAACAATGTAGGGTTGTGTTAAATTTGATCTCTTGAGTTCCAATGAAAATGTGTATGGTGAAGCTTCCTATCTAAATGTTTGGTCTTCATTCACACTGGATTCACCAGCACTGAAAACTATCTGCATGAGAGCTTAACATCAATTTTGAGAAGGAAAAACATGAAAGAGAAGAAATTTGCACATTTATTTGCCCCCGTTTTTAATTGATACATGTGTAGGCTTAACATTTCAATTGAAAGTTAAATTAATTATGTGGCCACTTGTCAATTTAATTGGTTGGTTGTTAAAATATCATGTCAATATTAAGTTATAAGTAACAATTTGAAATTTTACTACAGTTATTTACTGTTTATATTATATTTAATGTTGTGTAATTCATAGAATAAAATATCTCAGATCAGAACCTATATTATTATATATAGAAATATTGACTTTTATTTATTAAATAGTAAGTATTATATTTTCATATCAAGAACCATACAAAAGGAGCATTTTTAACAATTAAGCTAATTAGTTGATCTGTTTTATAAGTTTTTTTTTGTTGCAGTTGGTTTGAGAGATTTTAAAATTTTTTATATAAATTTTACGTAATAAATATAAATCACATCATTACATCTTTTATGATTTATTTAAACAAAAAAGTCGGCATTTATTAAACAGAGAAAAAATACGTGAAAAAGCAGAAATTACGGGGGGGAAGAAGGAAAAGCAGAACAAAACACAGAACATAAGCACGAAACAAACACTAACAACAAAAAAAAACACAAAATGGAGCAAAAATAGACAACCAAAAGGAAACACAACCGTAGAAAGAGAACAGAGCCTCACACCTAAAAATTAACAAACGGAGGAGAATATTAAATCGACTGTTGATTTTGGACCTGCATGTTCATCTTTGACGACGCAGAGAGATGAAAACAAAAAGTAATCAATGCAGCAAAATCTCTAACGGCGTCAAACGTTCGAAAACAAAGATCGCGTTGACAAGAAGACGGCGAGAAACCGCAGTTTACGGAAGAGCCAACCATCGAGCAAAAAAGCCAAGGACAAGACCTCTGACGAGAACACCCAATAGACACACCGTTCATTTACGAACTCATTCTTTCTTTCACGGACGACAACTCAACCAGAACTTTGACCACCACAGAATAAAGGGGAAGAAAAGGAGGCAAGGGACGGAGGTGGGGTGGCCGCCACTCAAGAGCACAAGCAACACCACCCACCGTAACCAGTAGGGTTAGGTTTTTAAGAGAGAGAACAGAGGACTCTTAAATAAAAAAAGATGGAGTAATATCTTTTATAATTTTTAACAGTCAAATAACTAAAATAAGAGTAATTAAATTGAATGATTAAATAAAAATAAAACTATAATAATCAAAACAAGAGTAAGTGTAAAGTTTAGTGAGAGGATCGTATTCATACGATTTTGCACTTCTCGACAAATTTAATCTGTTTTATTATTTTAAATAGTTATTTTATTTTGAAGAATAAAGAACTTCTTATTCTTAATTATTGGGTTCAAGAAAAAATAATTACATAGTTCGACTTTAAATTATCTTACATACGAATTCCATCTAATATTTGTTGACACAAAATCAAGAGAAACTAGGGATGGTGGGTAGGTCCCTCTTAATTCGTTTTTTTTTTTTTCTGAGATAAGGTCCCTCTTAAGTTTTTTTGAAATAAAAAATTCCAAGATCCATGAACGAAACCCAGAAGATAAATTTAAAACAAAATGAACATATATAATATAATCAAATATCAACAATCCCATGGAGTAAAAATGAGTACATTTTGTCAATCCAAGTTCCCATATAAAAACCACACAAGTTATTCTGCATCTTATTTTCAGAAAGATTAAGGACTTAACAACACAAATCATGCAGCGGCTGTTCATCATTTTTGGCTCCAATCAGTCATCGACTGGGCATTTGAAATGATGCTGTTTTC